>MIQA02002358.1:0-11855 GCA_001887855.2 Sclerospora graminicola | reverse complement strand
GCAGCTTCTCATCCGATCCGGGTGCCTCCTTCATCCACTAGAACACTCATCTCCCTTCAGGCTCCCTTTACTCATACCTTACAAACAATCCGCCACCAGTGTGCCACTCGGCCGTCCAACATCCGCGGTCCTCCCGTCTGCTTAGCCTGCTAGCTCGACTGTTCATGCCTTCTATCACGTTCGTCCGGCCTGATCCCAGGCCTGGTGCCGTCCGGCCGCTCGTAGGTGCGTCCGGCAGCTCCCAGATCGCGTCTTCTTATTGACCAGTCCGGGCATCCGGCTAAGGGCGACATTTCAGCCAATCCGGTGCGGGCATCCATTACCATTAGTCCGTTAATTTCTGGAACACTTCACCACAGCCGCCCCTGAGCCTTGTCGCAGCCGCACAACGGTTGAGGCACGCGCTCACCACATCTCCCACACTTTGACTTTCACCGCCCCTATGTCCGACCGTGACAGCGCACCCATCGGTCCCATGCCGGGCCACTCCCCGGCCAATACGCAGCCATCGGCCGTAGGCCGGATGTGCGGCCGGCCTATAGCGTCGCCCAGGGCAGCCCGACGTGGCTGCTCTGCAGGCTCAAATCGCTGCGCTAACCACTTTAGTAGCCAGCTTAGAGCAGGCTAACACCGAGTTGGCTGTAACCGCCCGGCTGGCTAGTCAGCAAGCGGATAAATCCCGGGTCCGGGAGGTGCTGGCCACCTTCCAATCCCGCGACCGCATTAGCCAACTGGAAAGTGAGAAGGCCGACCATCTCCAAGCGAGAGATCACCTCCAACAGCAGTCGGACTCACAGCGCGTCTTGAACCAGAAGGCCATAGCTGCCTTGAAGATCCAGAGTAAGTACCTTTTCGCCTATTTAGGTTCGTCTCTCCACTCGCTCACTCCGTGTGTGTTCTCAGAGCAAAACGTCACGAACCTCCGCGTCTTGATGGTCGAGTCTTTTCAGACCGCGCGCGAGTTGACGGCGCGCTACGATAGCTACATTAAACTCTCTCAACGATTGGAGAGTTCGCAGCTAGAGCTGGGCAATTTGGAGTTTCGCCGGATCCGGCTCGCCAAGAAGCTGACGAAATATCAGAAGGCGCTATACCAGTCGGCCAATGTATCGCCCGACCTCCAACGCCGAATCCGGGAGCTTGAGGCCGCGTACGCTGAAACCCAATCGGGTGTGAGTGAAGCCCGGGAGGCGTTTACCCAGCTTGCGGAGGAGCGCGCGGACTGCCTGTCCTCTCTCAAGGAAGATCGAGCTCGGCTAGCCGCTTCGGGTGCCCGGGTGGGGCGTCTAATGAAGGGCCCTGCCCCCATCCGGGAGGCTATTAGGCACCTCCTTGACTTAGCTTGTCCGCGAGACCCTGATCCAGCCGCTTCCGCCACGCCACTTCTCTCGTCAGCCGCTGGTTCCGCCACGGCCGTCCGGACATCCAGCGCGGAGGCGTCCGCCCCCGGATCGATGACCGGTGGCACGGGAAAGGCTTCTCGTCTACGGATTTGGGATACTTCTCAAGACCCTAACCCGCCGCCAGTGCCAGCCGGCGAGCAGGCGGCTTCTCTCTCGTCCACTGAAGATTCGCCTGCGCATAAGGGAAAACGTCGGTCCAGCCGGGTTGCGTCGCTCCGCGGCCCCGTGGCAGCCAAACGGCCTAAACGGTCCGCCGCGCCGGTGAGCGCGGCTCTAGGTCATGGAGACAGCGGGCCGGGTCCTAGCCCCACTTCGATCTCGGCCCCGCCGGCTTCTGGGAAGTCCTCCCATCGTCCTCGCACTACCAGATCTTCGTCGAAAGCTTCGTCTGCCCCGGCTCTCCTTAGTGTCTCCCCTCATGATCCCCAAGGCCCGTCCACCGCCTCTCCCGATGGAGAGGGAGCGCCCGACCTACCGGAGATGAACTATGATGAGGTCGCCGCTGAGGGCCTCGAGAAGTTACCTTCCCCGGACCCCTTCGTATTCGACGAAAACGAGTCCAAGGAATCCTCAGAGGAGTCCCCTCCGTTGTGGATCCCCCGCCGGAAGGTTATGACGGCCCTCGAACTGGCTGCGGCTATTCCCTGGTCAAAGGCGCAGTTGGAAGGCTTGTGTATCCAAGACCTCACTGGTGCCCTTGTCACCCGGGCGTTGACTCGCCCGCCGTTGTGGATATTCCCGCCGGCTCCCGCTATACCCAAGGCCGAGGACTGGGATGCCAAGCTAGTGGCGATCGAGCCGCTGAACGCAATCTTGTCCCGGAAACCCTGGGCCGTACTGGCGACAAAGATGCCGGACATCGGTCTGCCCCATGTCGGCTGGTTCGCGGACTTTCGGGAAGTCTGCAAGGGGTACCTCTCTCGGCATGGGCAAGCCATCTGGGAGTCAACCCATCACCTCTTCATTTCCATTGCCGCCGGGCGTGAGTCCCCCGGGCTAGCTAAATACCGGGCCGACCGCAAGAACCGTCGAAACCGCGCGACTGAGAGCTGGACTAAGCTCTGCAACTTCGTGGTTGACGGAATCCAGCACGGCCACTGCGACTTAGATATTTTTCTCCACCCTATCATGCTACATCTGGCCAACCGCCGGGTGGAGAAAAGCGGGAACTCGGCCGAAAGCGGGACTTGGTATCCAGGATTGGGTCGGCGTCAGGTTACCACTCTCCAAGCTTCGCTCGATGCGCTCGACCAACAAGATCCGTGGCGCAACCAGTTCCGGCAGGACCCCGATCGTCACCCTGGCCTCCGCGTGCCCCGACTCCGGAACAAGTTCTGCTGAGCTTCGCCAGGGAGGACCCATGAGGCTAGCCTTGCATACTCTTATCTTCTCCATTCATTAATGGCTATCAACCTCGATAATACATTTTTCTTTCCATTTTCCACGTAGTAACCACTTGTTCATCTTTCTCATCCGACATCTCCCATCCGGCACCCTAATGACTCGAAGATCATTCCAACGCCCGACCCATCCGGCACCATACTGATTCGAAGATAGCTCCGAAAAACCGATCCATCCGGCACCATACTGATTCGAAGATAACTCCGAAAACCCGGTCGGCCCATATCTGACCAGACTAGTTTCCATCCGCCGATTGCTCGTCTGAATGGTGTCAGTTGATCCGGCCGTGCCTGCTGCCCTGGAGCCGGACGGACTAATTCTCTGCCTCACCTTCTTCGTGGGTCTGCATGACCCCGAAGCGGTTTCGGCTCGCCCGCCGGCGATCGAACTCTCTCATTAAAGCTCCACAATTTAAATCCAGTTCGTCCACCCACGACCGCTCCTCGCAATTTTTCCACTGCACGAGAAACTCTCTGTGGATCCGCCCGAACCGGGTTTTCCGTCCATTTCGAACGTCCAAAATTCCCTCTACTTCGTACTCATCCGGGTCTAACGGCTTGTCCCAGCTGTCCTCCGGCAGTAAAGCTTCATCGAAATCCAGCCGGTCGCTTTCCACCGTATGTCGTGTATTCGGGCGGTCCGGGAAATGCTTAACCAACTTCAACTTGGAAACATGCATTATCGGGAAAACGCTATATTCCGTGCCGGCCGTGACCAGCTTAACTGCATGATCCCCGACCAGTTCTGCTACTCGGAAGGGGCCATGCCACATATGCGCCAACTTCCGTGCATAGCCCTCCTTGACCCGATCCAGATACAGCCACACCCGGGAGCCGGGCTCGATGCCGTGTTCCCTGGCTCGGTCGTTGTTTTGATCGGCGCGGTCCTTGATTGCTTGTCGGAGGCGTTCGTTTACCTGTTCCCTCGCCAGTGAATAGTGGCGTTGCACTCCCATCCTCCAGCGACGGGCGTCTCTGTCCCGGCTTCTGGTGCACCCTATTGGTATGGCGGCTTCCAAAGTGGATCGGGGATCCCATCCGTAAGCCAAATTGAAAAGGGTGTCGCCTCTTACCCGATCGTACGACGAATTGAGGGCGAAAACCAGTCTCTCCGCATATTCGTCCCAGTCGCACTGATCCGCCTCCACCACATACATCTTGAGGGCTCTGGTTAGAGTCTGGACCATCCTTTCGGCCTTTCCATTCGCCTGCGGGCGGTAAGCCATAGTGGCGCTCTGTTTCTGTCCTAAGATCTTATTGAAAGCTCGGAATACGTCTGCCATAAATCCGGGCTCCCTATCGTGCCGGATGACCTCGCTCGCCCCGAAACGCCTAAACACACATTCCTCGTAGCTTTGCGCAACCTGTTGGGCGGTACGGGTGGAGCTGGCCTTTGCTATGACCAGCCCGGTAAACAAATCCGTCCAG
Organism: Sclerospora graminicola; assembly: GCA_001887855.2. Lineage (NCBI taxonomy): Eukaryota > Oomycota > Peronosporomycetes > Peronosporales > Peronosporaceae > Sclerospora > Sclerospora graminicola. Next base: position 7,624 of record MIQA02002358.1, on the reverse strand, counting down.
ATCAGCAGCTCTGTGTACCCATTTCGAGATTTGGGTAAGGACGGGATATGATCCATCGCAATGACTTGAAAAGGATAGGTGGCCTGTATATTCCCAGGCGACCGCCCTCTAATGGTCGGCCGGCCCTTCCCTGTTTCACAATCCGGACAACTTCCCACATAGACCTGAACGCTACGGTAAAGCCCCCGCCAGTGGAAATGTGCCTTAATCTTGTGATATGTCCGGCCGATGCCCTGATGTCCCCCTTCCAAGCTCACATGATAATGATGGAGGATATCCGGCTGCAGGGTAGTGGGTACGACTAGCCGAGCGGATCTATCTCTCTCGATCTCCGGCTGGTCGGCGTCTCGGTAGAAAAACAGTAGCCCGTTTTCGTCCACTTCATAATCCGGGGCCAGCTTGAAGCATTCTTTAGCTTGTTCGGCTGTCAGTTTATTTACGTCTCCGTTAAGGTATGCCTTGAGATCTACTATCCACTCTTCCTCGTCCTGCGCTTGGAGAATCCGCTCTGCTCGCAGCTGTTGAACTATCCCTTCGTTCATTGTTTCTGGGGATAGTGAGCCAGCGGCTGAAGAACAGCGCTACTGCGATCGGGTGACAGCGCTCACCCGGATTATCTCCTCCGTGTTGGCCGGATGGATAATCTCGGGCAGCCGGTTGATCTCCGTCAGATCTGATAACAGAGCTGGATCGGAAACCGTTACCCCTACGTTGTCGCGCATGGCCAGCGTAGCCAAGTGATCTGCGCTCTTATTCCAGTCTCGTTTGACGTGCAGCAATTCGTGCTCCGGCCATCTCCGCAAGGCGGACATAACCCGATCATTTAACAATCTCAGCCGGGGCGCCTTGCAATCTATCTCTCCTGTGATTTGCCGGATCACTAGGTTGGAATCACCACATATGATGATCCGCCCCTGTGTCCGGCCAGCCAACAGATCTAGGCAAAGCAACAGTCCTCTATACGCCGCTTCGTTTACCGTGATGCCGGGCGTGAAATCCGAGGCGGCCGCGACCACTTTCCATTCGGGCAGCTTCCACACAATGGCACTATAGGCCCCGACCCCTTTCTTTACACTCGCCGACCCGTCAAAACTCAAAACCATTAGTTCCTCCGTGGGTCCCACTGTTGGCGGCGGTAATACGATAGTTTGTCGAGGCTGCTTCCGAGGTGCGATCGCTATCAGTGCTTCCTCCACTTCGGCCCTGGGAGTAATGCTGGCAGCCAGTGTGCCCAGTATTTCCTCTTCCCCTTTAGTACACTTAATCACTTCGAGGGACCACTGAGACAGCAGAGCCGCCCATCTACCCAGCCGGCCGTCAATTCCATTCGCCGTCAGGAGCTACGATAGGGTCGACCGTCTAGATAGTACCTTGATAGGCCGAGACACCAACATAGTATAACACACATCCAAGATCCGCAATAAAGCCAAAACTTCTTTATCCACCAATCCGTAATTGACTTCATTAGCCTTCAGGGTCCGGCTGGTGAAGGTCACGGGACAGTACACTTCGTCATGATCTTGCACGAGAGCGGCCGAGATGGCCCACTTGTTAGCGTAGATGATGACCACCGGAATCTTATTCACATCGAAATGTTTCAGGACCGGTGTAGTCGCCATCTTCGCCTTTAACATACCAAAGGCCACCATCGCTCGAGTCATGTGGTCGTCCGGGTCGGCCGCGCAGGGATCCGGCGGCCGGCCGCCTGTCGGGGCAAAAAAGGGCGCCTTCTCATTGGCCGAAATAGCTGACAAGGGCGGCATCCCATTGGCTGATATTTCCGGCCCGGCTCGCGTCTCCGCTTGCCTATCCTGCTCTCTCAGCTTATGGTAATCCACCTCCCGTAATTCATACAAAACCGCCGCATAGACTGCGAAATCCTCGATGAACCGACTGTAATAATTCAGGCTGCCCAAAAAGGATTGCATAGCCTTTAGGGATCGCGGGAAAGGCAGATTACTCAAGGACTCCAAATCCTTCGGGTTAGCCTCCAATCCGGCAATCGAAACTTGATGACCCAAATAGGTCACCTTAGTCTTTCCCCAGAAACTCTTAACCACACTAATCGAAAGATTCCACTTTTCACACGTAATCATCAGCTTCTCCACTTTGTCACACAGTAAATCCCAGGTAGTTGTCGTAACGAGAATGTCATCAATGTAAGACCGCCGCCCCAAAACTGAAGGTTTTGGGTCGGGGTCCGGGTCACCTTCGGTGAACACATCTCCGACCAGAGCCGGATCTTGATCCGCCTTGATCTTGAAGTGTCCATACAGCGCGTTATCTATCAGCCGTTGATAGATCTGCGGGGCATTCTTCAGACCGAACGGCATCCGGTTCCACTCGAACAACCCGAAAGGCGTCACGAATGCAGAGATCTCCCGTGCACGATCGGTCATAGAGACCACCCAGAATCCACTGGCCATGTCCAATGAGCAATACCACAAAACTTTATCCAAGTCCTCCAGCAAATCATTTATCAACGGCATCGGGTAGACCATCAGCTTAGTCAGCCGGTTCACCAGCCGGTAGTCAATACACAACCTTATATCCACCCCATTCTTCTTGATAATAATTACAATGGGCGAAGCCCAGGGCGAGGTGGACGGCTGAATTATCTTGGTGGCCAGCAAACCCTTGATAAGCTCTGACAGCTTTTCCCGATACTGGGGGCGACTCTTCGGCATCTTTGTGCGACCGGCTTGGCGCCTCCCACATCAATGTCACATACCGCCCCATGGGCGGCCGGAGGAAGTGCGTTTCCTGGTCCGATCGGCAGATGTCGTCTTTTCCATAATATCCTTCAATCTGCCGATCTCATCCGGGGTGTTCACATCCGGGTCTCCCACTTGTAGATCGTCAATAGTGACCGCTGGGGGGCAGGGGGTTACCTCAGGTAGCACCGCCATCTGATCTTCCATGCCTTCAACATATAGCTCGCCCCCTTCATGAATGCAGACTTGGTCGGCTTCGACTAATTCGGGATCTTGATCGGCCGGCTGGGTCGATCCGCCTTCGGCTATTTCCGAATTCTGCTCGGCCGGCCGGGCCGATCCGCCTTCGGCTATTTCCGAATTTCGATCGGCCGGCTGGGTCGATCCGCCTTCGGTTATTTTCGGCCGGCTGGGCCGATCTGCCTTCGGCTAATTCCGAATTCCGCTCGGCCGGCTGGGCTGATCCGCCTTCTCTTCGGTCGTCAAACCATCTGTCATCGGAGTTGACCGCATATGCAACTCTGCTTGGTCCTTTCTCCCGACCCTGTCGTTCGTCCGTCTTCCTCTGAGTGGGCAAAACCAGTTCCGCGATCGGGGCATAGCCTCGGCCAATACGTTCAGCCGGATCCGGCGACGGCCGGCTCCGCGTCAATATTTTAGAAGGGGTCCGGTACTCGGGTTTAGCCACCATCGGCGTCTGGTCCTCTTCTAATTCTTCCTCTTCGCTGACCAGATCGGTGGTTGCCTGAAAAGCCAGGTTTTGTCACTCAATATAGCGTCTTGATCCAATAGTGACATAGCCCGGCCGGCGGGGCACCTTGTCCTCGGCCAGCCACATTCCAATAATCACATCTTCATGCAAGGTGAGGGGTTTTTCAGAGATTTTGGTCACGCTTATAGAGTTGAGATGACCACCTCCTTTAACAAACGATGGTACCCAGCACTCGCCCCTTGTCAGCCATAACTTACTCCGCCGGTCGTGTGGTCGTAACATTACTTCCACCGCCTTTCCCACTGGCACCGTTACAAACTGACCTAGCTTGAGGAACTGGACGTGGGCGCCATATAAGGGCCGCCGGCCGGCCAGCTGGATCTGTACCTCGTCCGGCAACGTCAATGTTCCATGCGATAAATCCAGCCGTATGCCGGCCGGGACCATAAAGTCCATGCCCAAAATTGCATCCTGCCCGGCCAGCTTGCCTACCCAGGCGGTAAAGTAATACACCAAAGACCCAGCCAACGTAATCTTAACTCTTGTCCTTCCTTGGGTCATGTATGAACTTTCTCCGATGCCGATACATTCCTGCCGCTTCGTCTCGTCTATCTCACACCCCACCTTACGAGCAAAGGTGGTGTCCACGATAGACACTTCCGCGCCAGAGTCAAACAGCATGGTAGCCTTCTGGTTATTGATTTTGCCATCCGCCTTGGCCTGCTTGAACCATTTATCCGGCGAATGATATTTCCAATAACCTCGCGACTCGCCGGGTAACAGATTCAATTCCATACGCACTTCAGACCGAGAATACTCATCCGTCCGTATACTGCTCACCAGGAAGGGGTCAGCCGTGCTGCCCGGGGACCGGATGACGTAATCGTCAAACTTACATGTATGTCGGTTACGCTTTGTTTTGCTTCTTGATTATCCTCCTTTACCGACATATGCATACATACTAACACTAGACCGCTCGGCTCGAACCAGATTTTAACCTGGCGAGCGGTCTAGTTTAACATCTTTTCCACTCCGGGCGGCAACATTCCAGCATGCTTGGTCGGGACGTACCACTTCTTCATCTGGTTGTAGAATTCTTCAATTGGGCACAGTCCCGCCTCGTGCACCTCCCCGCAAGTCTTACACGTAAACAGGCAGTGTTCCGCCGGATGTCCCTTCCTCTCGGCTTTCTTGCACGTCAGCCGCTTCCAGCAGCTCCGGTCGTCATGCTTGATGGACCCACAGTGGGTGCATTTGCGCCTGGGGTAATCCTGGTCAGTTCGAGCCGGAAAACCCTTCGGCTGACCGGACCCGGCTGGCAGCCTGGATGGCTGACTGGCTTCTGCCGAGAAAAGGTACCGATACTGTTCCTCCTCAGACTCGCCCCCAGATCGCTGATACTCCTCTTCCGAGCTGGTCACGTCTGACTCTCGGGCGACCATGCGGACGGCTTGGGCCGTCCTGGTAGATGGCGGCCGGCCTCCTTGATCCGCGTTAAATCGGGACTTGAAACGGCCGGTTCCAACTGCCGCCTTGGGGCCTCGCTTCTTCGCTCTTAGGTAGGTGCGCAACGTCAATTCCAGCTCTGTCGTATTCTTCAACCGCAGTAACGCCAGCTGGTCTGCCAGCTCCCGATCGTCCAACGTGCTGATGAAATGTTCCACATGTTCACGAGCGGCTTCCGACCGGCTGGCATCTTCTTTAACCGGTATATTCGCCCTCATGCCAGTGACATTTAAGTGATGGAGATACTCTAGGGGGGTCTCATCCGCCCGCTTCTTGGTGTGGAAATATTGACGCGCCGCCGATGTTCCAGATCCACAGTATTGTTCTTCGAGCGCGTCGGCCAATCCCCTCCAGTTTTCTCGGATTTCCCGCTGAGCTGTTGGATCCTGTTTTTCGCTGGACCTTTCATCAAATCCCCAAAGATCAGGCATTTCTCATAGTTCGACGTCCGGTCTCTGAGAAATGCCGACTTCGTCTTGCTCAGCCATCCTCGGGCTTGGTCCTCGTCCGTGTCGCGTCCGGTGAAGTTTTCAGCTCGGACGTGGCCGACATTCGCACCCTCGTGATCGCTCCCGAATCCGCGTCAAACGCTTGGGCCGAGGCCATATGGGCTCGGCGGGCCATTCCCAGATCCAAGTCATCCGGATCGTAATGGTACTTGGCCGACTTGACGGATTCCATATCCACGTCGCTGAGAGACAGCTTCCTGTTCGTTGGCCGACGTCCGGTCCGGCAACCTGTCTGGCGGCTCGGCGGGGCAGCATGGGGTTCACTTTGCTTGGACTGCACCGACTCCATGTCTTCATCACTCGGCTCCCTCGCATAGTACTGGACTGGTCCGGGGGCCTGTGTTCCACGACGAGCTGGCTGGTCCGGTGACTTCGGACTGCCGCGGCTGGCGCTCAGCCGACGCTGCTCTTCCAAGTATCGCTCCATCATCGCCGAAAACATGTTTTGCAGGTGATCCGGCACCTGAAGGCTCTCTTGAGGGGCGACTTGAGGGGCGGCCGGGCTGCCAGATTGACATTCCTTTTTGATCCGCCCATCCGCGTCTTCGTCTTCCTCCTTCGGTTCTGGATCCGCCGTCGCCGTCCGCCAGGCCTGTACGCTGTACTGGCTGGCGTTCTTCCGCTCGGGCGTACCCGGATCCTCACGTCCTCCAAGTCTCATGGCTGTCGCCACACGCGCTGCTCCCCTTGGGCCAAGCGTCATGCGGGTGATACCCACCGATGAATCAGATGAGTCTGCTTCCGAAGGGGCAGACTCGTACTGCGAAGAGCCTGAGTGTATCCCGGCCGGTTTGCTCGGTTTGCTTGTTGCCGGCGGCGTGGACGGCGCCACTCCAGTCGTAGCTGTCATCTTCTTCGACGGCGGCGAGCAACCCACTAGCGGTACCAAACGGTCATGCAGGGCGCTGGACGCCTCCTTTAACTTGTCCATCTTCAGATCAAACAACTCGTTCGGATCAAACACACCGGTGTTAATGCCGGCTTGTTTGAGTTGATCGAATAGTCCTCTAATAAGGGACACGTGGCCGTCTGAGAGAGTTGGGGGAGAGACGGGACCTTTTCATCCGCCTATGATCTTCGGTCGTGTTATTTTCAGCACCTTATCCGTCCGCAAGAACTGCCCCAACTCGTGAAGATGGAAAGCACGCTCCAAGTCTATATCCGTCGATAGGCCGTCCTGCTTTTCTTCTTCCTCTTCGAGACGCGGTTTATCTTTGTGGGTCGGATAATCCAATTCCTGCCAATCCGGTCTCTTTAGGGGTAGGGGGGCCAGATCGCGACTTGGTCCCGATCCGGCCGGCTTCCCACTCCGGTCGTATCCGACTTCAGCTTTTTCTTCCTTATTTTTTTCTTTTATATCCATTATATGCATTTGTTCGTTAGGATCATGGTCGGAACCCTGATCCTTCCTCGGACTATGGCGACTTGCACCATAGTCCGATCCGGCTCCATCCGTGTATCGGCCGGCACTGTAAGTAGTACCGTAATCCGCCCCCGGCGGAGCCTCTAGGGGAGTAACTTTTTCTTTAATGTCAACCTCGAACTCCCCCAATCCGAGGCGACCATCGCATCCTTCCATCTTCATCAGCATTGGGGGCGATATGCCTTCCCCCAATGCACCCGACACAACATCGTCAACAAATTTGACAGGTTTAGGTCTTTCGCCCGCTAGGGACTCGCGGTGATATCCAGGGTCACCAAGAGATCCGGGCACGCGCACCATTGTGGTGTAGTCGCTCTCAGAAAATCTTCCTGAGACGCGAACACCCACGGGGGTCCCAGACGACTGACTATCGGAGGGGGTACTCCGTCCATCCGAGTCATGATCCGATCCGGCATCCGGCCGGCTGGATCGGTCACTTCCATCCGCTTGATCGTGACTGCTCGGATGTTGCATGTTGAAAGCTCTCCTTGTGTACCCGTCAGTACTGGGTGGTTTGCTCTCCTGGTGGACCCTAGGGCGAAAAGTGTAAATCCGTCCAAAAGGGAGATGAGGGTTAGGACTAGGGGTAGCTCCTGGGCGGAAATCGTCACCGGGGAGCTCGTCTGGCAATACACTTGAACTTTGTATTGTGCCGGCTGGGCCGAGAATAGTCGATCGGCCAGCTAAACCAATAAGACACGTGAAGTTTGTATAGTGCCGGCTGGGCCGAGAATAGTCGATCGGCCAGCTAAACCAATAA
>MIQA02002357.1:0-14564 GCA_001887855.2 Sclerospora graminicola | reverse complement strand
CTTGAAACCCTAGACCTCGATGATCGCGCCTGGCTCCAGCATAACGCCGACCTGAAAAACCTCGCGGTGCAGACCATGGATAGGTGGACCAAACCAGACACCGGTCCAGGGTCAGTTCGGACGGCCTTACAACGGCTTCCTGGGTTGATCAGCTCGTTTACTCCATCTGGCACACCGCCACAGTCGCCAGAGTTTGCCCCGCCTTCGCCCGCGTCCTCCGTCGCTTCCTTGCCTGTTCGTAGTGCTGATCAGCCCGTGATCAGCACTTCAAAAGCTCCTGCGTCATTTCAATCTCGTCCACCGGCGACTCCAAGATCAGCGCCTTCGGCCTCAAGTTCTGGGAAGCGTAAGCAGACCAGCTCGTCGAAGCAAAAGATGATTCCCGCCAAGCGATCACGTCTTGTGATCGACTCGGATGACGAATCAACTGATCTGGACGAGAGGACGTTGTCTGTTCTGTCCCGATCGCGCAGCACTGATCGCCGTACGCAAGCACCAAGTTATTCGGGCGTGAATTCGCTAGCCCAGGTCGTTACTTTGCTGGAGTCAGATGACGACGATGACGATGATCTCGAGGAGAAACAACCGGGTCAAGCTGATCCTGACATTCCTCCGACGGCCACTGGGGCAGCGATCGCCCCGCCACCCAATTTTACGGGCGTTTTCATCCCGGCGACTCAATCGTCGATCGGAGAAAACGACTACAGCTACAATCCGAACCAACCGTTCATGGATCTGTATGTCGTCATGCAGGGCAAGCCGACTTCCGCTCACATGGCCACACGAAAACCTTGGAGTGCTGATCAGGTCTCGGATCTGACGCCTCGGGTTCTTGAAGTGCGGCAGAAATGCGTCCCTCGCTTGTGGTCCCGCCCGCCAGGCTGGATCTTTCCGATCAGATCGCCGGCACCCAAAGACAAGCAGTGGCAACCAAGGTTGCTGACCAGAGGTGCTATCGAACTTATGATCGATTCAGCACCCTGGGATGTCCTCCTGTCACCCATGCCCGGGCTGACGTTTCCTGATCGCCCTTGGTTTGTCGAGTTACAGGGACGCTTGGCTTTATATTACCAGGAGCACGTGCAAGCGATATGGGAGGCGACTCACCATTTCCCGATCACGACGGTGATGCGCAAGGATGCGTGGATCGAGCATTACCATCATGCTCGCAAGCGTCGACGTACCAAAGCCGGGGCTGCTTGGGCCACGATTTGCGATTATATCGTCGACGGAATCCTGCACGGCGAGTGTGATCTGGACGTGTTCCTGTTCCCTGGCGTCCTGCATTCAACTGTTCGTCGAGCGGGATCGCGAGGACTCAAGGCTGACGGCGGGGATTGGTATCCCGGTTATGGGCACATAACTCCGGTCGCCACACTGCGTGATTGCTTGCTCTGGACTGATCAGCATGAACCTTGGCGAAACCAGTTCCGATCGAGTCCCATGGATCATCCAGGGTACAAGGTTTCTCGCCTGCGCGCTAAATATGGCCTGTGATCGTCGTGATAACCAACTTTTATTTCGTTTTCCATAATCACTTAATATATCACGACATTCCTTGATGATCTTCTCGTTCCACTTTCGTATATCTTGTTCATGTCTCATTATCGCTTCCATCTTGTATGTCGATCGTTCTCATGCGTACAGGTATCATTCTTGAGTAATATGTATGTATATGCATCCGTTTCTTCCAAACCAGTCCAACCGCCCTGATCTCCACTTGCCCGATCATCATATTTGCTGATCAGTCACAATGTGTCAACCCAGGCTATTGAGATCCTGGTTACCCTCTTCGTGGTTTGCATCACTTCAAATCGATTCCTTCTCACCCGACCACATTCGAATTCTCTCAATAACGCTCCACAGTTCAGATCACGCTCATCTATCCACTCGGGATCGCCATAGCCCTTCCATCGAACCAAATATTCACGGTGGGTCCGGCCAAAACGGGTCTTCTTGCCTGATCGGGTATCCAAAACCTTCTCCACCTCGAATTCGTTCGGATCCAACGTTCTTTCCCAACTATCCTCGGGTAAGAGAGCCTCGTCAAAATCAAACCTTGGCTGATCATCACATGACAGCCTAGTTTTAGGCCGATCAGGGTATTCTCGGACCAGTTTCAACTTCGACAAGTGAACAATCGGGAAAATTCTATAATCAGTACCCGCGGTAATCAGCCGAGCGGCATGATCACCGATTAGTTCGGCTACACGAAACGGTCCATGCCACAGATGTGCTAACTTCTTGGCATATCCTTCTTTCACGCGATCCAAGTAAAGCCAAACTCTTGATCCTGGCTCGATATTATGCGAATCGGCCTGATCATTGTTCCGATCAGCTCTTTCTTGGATGGCCCTTCGCAATCGTTCGTTGACTCGTTCTCGCGCATGTTGGTAGTGACGTTGGAGTCCCATACGCCATCGACGAGCTTCGCGATCTCGACCTCGTGTGCAATCACCGACTCGATGGTAGATCGGGGGTCCCAACCATATGCCAGATAGAATGGGGTATCTCCCCTGATCCGATCAAACGAGGAATTTAATGCAAACACCAGTCTCTCCGCATATTCATCCCAATCTTGTTGCGCGGAGTCTGCGACATACATCTTGATAGCCCTGGTCAACGTTTGTACCATCCGCTCGGCTTTACCATTCGCCTGTGGACGGTACGCCATAGTCGCGCTCTGTTTCTGGCCGAGCATCTGATTAAAAGATCGGAACACTTCGGCCATAAAACCTGGTTCACGATCATGCCTGATCACTTCACTGGCTCCAAACCGTCGAAACACACATTCTTCGTAACTGCAAGCGACTTGTTGAGCCGTTCGTGTGGATCCCGCCTTCGCGATCACCAATCCCGTGAACAGATCAGTCCAGATCAGCAACTCGGTATTGCCTTTGAACGATTTTGGGAGGGACGGTATGTGATCCATCGCGATCACTTGGAAAGGGTAGGTCGCCTGGATATTTCCAGGTGATCTCCCCGGATATTTGGCATACCTTTTCTAGTTTCGCAATCCGTACATGTCCCAACAAACTTTTGTATACTTCGATATAATCCTCTCCAGTGGAAATGTTTACGGATCCTGTGATACGTTCGTCCTACGCCCTGGTGGCCACCCTCCAAACTAACATGATAATGGTGTAAGATATCAGCTTGTAAAGTCTCCGGGATCACGAGTCTTGCCGATCGGTCCAAATCCGCCTCGGCCTGATCAGCTTGTACATAGTAAAACAATAGATCATTTTCGTCGATCTCGTAGTTAGACGCGATCTTGGCACAATCTTTTGCCTCACTCTGGCTCAGCTTCTCCAGATCACCCTTTAGAAACGCCTTCAAGTCACCGATCCATTTTTCCTCGTCTTGAGCCTTGAGAATTCTTTCGATCCGCATCTCTTGTACTATCTCCTCTGTCAGGCTTTCGCGAGAGGGTGATCTGTTGGGTGGTGATCTGGTTCGTGATCTCGTCGTAATCAAAATCTGGGCTGCTTCCTTTTCATTTTCCACACGGATCAGCTCAGGCAGCCTATTGATCTCCACCAGTTCTTCCAACAGCGCTTGATCGGTGACTATCGATCCGGCCTGATCACGCATAGCCATAGTTGCTAAGTGATCTGCACTACGATTCCAATCACGTTTCACATGCAAAAGATCATGCCTTGGCCATCCACGTAAAGCTTTCATAACGCGATCATTCAGTAGTTTCAACCGCGGCGCTTTACAGTCGATCTCTCCAGTGATCTGCCGAATCACCAGGTTTGAATCTCCGCATATAATTACTCTTCCGATCTTTTGCTCTTGCAAGAGATCCAAACCTAACAGCAGACCACGATATTCAGCCTCATTAACCGTGATACCTGGAGTATAATCCGAACCGGCCGATATAACAGTCCACTCTGGCAGTTTCCATAACAGCGCGCTATACGCCCCTACGCCTTTCTTCACACTCGCTGATCCGTCGAAACTTACAACGATCAGGTCTTCTTCTGAGCCGACGATCGGTGGGGGTATAGTGATCGATTCACGTGGTTGCTTCCGAGGAGCGACCTCGATCAGGGCTTCATCGACTTCTGATCGGGGCGTGATGCTGGCTGCCAGCGTCCCAAGAATTTCTTCTTCGCCCTTGGTGCACTTAATGATCTCCAAAGTCCACTGAGATAACACCGCTGCCCATCGCCCCAGTCTTCCGTCTAAACCATTCGCGGATAGTAACCACGCCAGACTAGATCGTTTGGATAATACTTTAATTGATCTAGTTACCAGCATAGAATAGCAAACATCCAACACACGTAATAACGCTAGCACTTCCTTATCCACAATGCCATAGTTAACTTCATTCGGTTTTAATGTTCGGCTTGTGAACGTCACCGGGCAGTAAACTCCATCGTGATCTTGAACCAGTGCGGCCGATATTGCCCATTTACTGGCATACAAGATCACCACGGGAATCTTCTCCGGATCGAAGTGTTTCAGTATTGGCGTCGAGATCATCTTCGCCTTTAACATACTGAAGGCTACCATAGCTCGATTCATGTGGTCTTCTGACCCTGGCATAGTTCGATCAGTTGGTGATCCAGTCTCGAGATTTGTTTCAATAGCTTCAACTTCGTGATCAGTCTCAATTGGTGATCCACCCACCCGATCACGTTCTCGTAGCCCATGATAATCAACTTCCTTCAGTTCATAAAGTATAGCGGCGTAGATCGAGAAGTCCTCGATAAATCTGCTATAGTAATTCAATGATCCGAGGAAGGATTGCATGGCCTTCAACGATCGGGGGAAAGGTAAGTTGCTGAGAGCGGCTAGATCTTTCGGATTTGCTTCCAAACCTTGGATCGATACGTTATGGCCGAGGTAAGCGACCTTGGGTTGACCCCAGAAACTCTTGACCACACTGATCGACAAATTCCAGCGCTCGCAGGTGTCTAGGAGTCGTTCGACCTTATCGCATAGCATATCCCAGGATGTTGCCGTGACCAAGATATCATCTATGTATGATCGCCTTCCCAATACTGATCGGCCCTGATCTTGGTCTGGCTCACCTTCCGTAAACACATCATGTAGATCAGTGGCTTCCCGATCAGCACTGATCTGGAAATACCCATAGAGAGCATTGTCGATCAGCCTCTGGTAGATCTGTGGGGCATTCTTTAATCCAAACGGCATCCGATTCCATTCAAAAAGCCCAAAAGGTGTAACGAAAGCCGAGATCTCTCGAGCGCGATCAGTCATCGAAACCACCCAGAAACCACTAGCCATATCCAGCGAACAAAACCATAAAACTTTATCCAGATCTTCTAATAAGTCATTGATCAGGGGCATCGGGTAGACCATCAACTTCGTGAGGCGATTCACCATTCTGTAGTCGATACACAATCGAATATCAACCCCATTCTTCTTAATCACAATCACGATCGGTGATGCCCACTGCGATGTTGATGGTCGGATGATCTTTGTACTTAGCAAACCCTTGATCAAATCGGATAACTTTTCCCGGTATTGAGGTGCAACTTTACGACAACGCTGGGCGATCGGCCTTGCATTTCCCACGTCTATATCACAGACAGCTCCGAATGCGGCTGGGGGTAGGGCGTTACCTTTCCCCATCAGTAAATGACGCCTCTTCCAGATGATCTTCTTTAGCTGATCGATCTGCTCGGGCGTGTTCACTTCGGGATCACCGACCTGTTAATCTTCCATGGTGACTTCTGGCATATTTGGCGATACTTCCGGTAACACAGCCATCTGCTTCTCGATACCTTCAATATACTGATCGCCACCTTCGTGTATACACACTTGCTCGTCCACCTGATCTACCTTTTTCTGATCGGCATCATCTTGAATCGCCCCTTGTACGTCACTCGACTGATGGTTTACTTCGGATTCACCCTCCTCTGCAATGAATTCAGCTGGTTCATCCTCCTTTTCTTCCTCATGATCGTGCTTGAACTCTTCACTGTCCTTTCCGCTAGCTGGGTCCGTTGTTTTCGGTGAGCCGGGCCTAATTATACTCAATATCTGTGGACCTTCTTTGACCCGGCCTTCCCCTGTCGCTTCGATCGATGGCCTCCTGATCAGCAGCTTGGTCGGCGTAGAATACTCCGGCTTCTCGACCATAGGTGAGGTATCTTCATCCGCTAAATCTTCGTCACTGATCATGTCCGTGGTGGCTTGATAAGCCAGATTCTGCCATTCAATGTATCTTCGTGATCCCACTGAAACATATCCGATCTGTCGGGGTACTTTCCCTTCAGGTAACCACATCCCTAAGATCATGTCTTCGTGGATGATCAGCGGCTGATCGGATATATTTGTGACTCTGATGTAGCTTGATCGGCCGATACCTTTAACGAACGTTGGTACCCATCGTTCGCCACGGGTCAGCCACAATTTCTGTTGCCGATCACTCGACCGAATCATGACATCGACTGATCGGGACACCCCAATGTTCTCGTACTGACCCATTTTTAACATCCGTACATGAGTGCCATACAAAGGTCGTCGGCCAGATAACTGAATCTGTACTTCATCCGGCAGAGTCAGGGTTCCATGGGACAGGTCAAGTCGTATACCCGCTGGTACCATAAAATCCATCCCCAGTATCGCGTCTTGACCGGCTAACCGGCCAACCCAAGCGTTAAAATAGTAGACCAGGGATCCTGCCAGGGTGATCTTAACACGTGATCGTCCTTCCGTCATATATGAACTCTCGCCGATCCCAACACATTCTTGCCTCTGGGTACTGTCTATACGACATCCCACCTTACGAGCAAAGGCGGAGTCGATGATCGAGACTTCTGCCCCAGAGTCAAATAGAATAGTGGCTTTTTCATTGTTGATCTTTCCATTAGCTTTAGCCTGTTTAAACCACTTGTCGGGAGAGTGATACTTCCAGTATCCACGGGATTCACCGGGCAGTAGATCCAACTCCATGATCACGTCCGATCGGGAATATTCATCCACTCTGAGACTGTAGATCGGACACCGATCGATGCAATTTGAATTAGAACATGTATTGTCGGTTATCTTCTTTTCCTCAAACTTATCTCCGCTACCGACATATGCATAAATGCAGAACATAGATCGCTCGGCTCGAACCAGATTCCAACCTGGCGAGCGATCTAGTTTAACATCTTCTCAACATCTGGTGGGAGCATACCAGCATGTTTAGTCGGCACATACCACTTGCGCATCAGATTAAAGAATTCTTCGATAGGGCAGGCGCCGGCGTCATGAAGCTTCCCACAGGTCTTGCACACGAAAAAAACAGTGATCAGAAGGGTGACCTTTACGATCACATTTTCCACACGTAATTCTTTTCCAACAATCACGATCTCCATGTTTGGTCGACCCACAATGCCCACATTTCTTACGAGATCGGTCCTGATCAGGTTGAATACCACTAGGTTTCCGTCCGTCCATACCATTAGTCGATGATCTCGGGCGATACGTTGGTTCCGTCGTAAATACATGACGGTACTGTTCCTCGTCCGAACTCAGATTCGACTGGCCACTTTCTTCTTCAGAGCCTGAACTGTCTGATTCCTTCGCGATCATTCGAATCGCTCTGGCTGGTCGGGCTGCCGGTATCTTGCCCTGATCAGGGTGTGGTTTGGACCGGTACCGGTTCGATCCTACCTCGACCTTGGGCTGTCGACTCTTGGCCCGCTGCAACGTCCTTAGAGTCAGTTCCAGTTGTTCTGAGTCCTTTATACGGAGCAGGGTTAGCTGATCAGCCAGATCGCGATTATCCAGAGTCCCAATGAAGTGCTCGACATGTTCACGGGCTATGTCCGGGTGTCGTGGGTCCTTGATCGGCATTTTCGCGCGTAGACCAGCAACATTCAACCGATGTAAGTACTCGATCGGCGTCTCGTCGGATCTTTTCTTCATGTGGTAGTACTGTCTAGCGACAGACACCCCCGAATTGCAATATTGTTCTTCAAACTCTTCACACAAACGAGGCCACTTCAGACGCACTTCTCGACTCAGCTGTTTAAGCCAGTTCTTGGCCGGACCTTTCATTAGATCAGCAAAGATCAGGCATCTTTCAGCTTCCGGTGTTTTGTCCCTCAGAAAAGCTGACTTAGTCCGGCTTAACCAAGCCCTGGCCTGATCGTCGTCCATATCTTTGCCGGTGAAATCTTTCAATTCCGAGATCGCAGACATTCGCACTCGGGTGATCGTTCCGGATTCACTGTCAAATGCCTGCGCGGAGGCCATATTCGCCCTGCGAGGCATCTCAATGTCCAGATCATCTGGATCGAAATGTTGACTGATCTCGCCTTCTGACTCCATGTCCACATCACTCCGTGGGGGTGATCGGTGAAATCGGTCTTGGTGATCGGCCTGGCATATCGAACGAACGATTCCGGCTGATCGGACTGATTCCATCTCCACATCCACGGGTCTCTTGACCGGTTTCTCAGCGGACTGATTCATGTTCGATGCTGATCGCCATGGTTGTCCTTGTCCAGGTGTGTACTGAGGCAATCCATATTGTTCACCCACAAATCGGTTCATCATAGTCGCGAACATGGTTTTTAATTGCTCTGGGACCTCCGGCATGTTGGTATGACCAGTGTTGGAGGTCGGATTGGCCTGTGGCACTTCCTGAGCATCTTCGAAACTATCGTCCGATCCGACTCTGCCAGGTTCCGGCTTTCTCTTCCTGTTCTGCGACTCGATCTTGGGGTCGATCTGCTGGATCCCTTTCGGGCCCAACGTCATACGTGTGATCCCAACCGAGGAGTCGGTGGATGCCGCTCCAAATTGTGATGACGATTGATATATCGACTCAATATCCATAGGATACTCAACCAACTGTGATCGGTGCGAAGGATCCGCGATCGGCGACTGAACCACTGGGTTCGCCCCTAGTAACGAGGCAAGATGATCATACAGGGTGGTCATAGATTCTCTGATCGTCTCTTGATCCAGATCGAATAGCATATTCGCGTCGAAGGCACCAGTAGTGAAACCAACCTCGTCGATCTGCGCCAAGAGGTTCCTGATCAGATCAAGTTGACTGCCTGTGATCACCGGCCGGGTCGCTCGACCTTCAAGCTTCCCGATGATCTTAGGCTTGATGATCTTCATCACTTGGTTGGTAACCAGGAACTTGTGAAACTCTCGAAGATAGAACAGTCGTTCCACATCTTGGACAGTGGTCTTCTCGGCTGGTTCGATCTTCTCTTCGTCTTCCTCGAAGATCTTCGGTTTAGGTTTCACATATTTTTTAGGTGGATCGCAATGATCCGCCCCCATGTTTTTTCTGTCTTTTTCCATTTTCTTCTTATGCATAGGATCAAGGTTAACACCTCGATCCTTTCCTGGGTTATAGTCAACTTTACTATAACCCAGATCGGCCCCGATCGGGGCCATGTGGGGAGTTATTTCATCTTTAATCTCGACCTGGCACTCCACCAAACCAGGTCGATCATCGCTTCCTTTAGAAATGGACAGCATCGGAGGCGATACGCCTTCCTCCAATACACCCGAAAAAGTTTCCTCCACTTTGATTTTCACATCTTTTTCATCATCAAAGGAATCACGGTGATATCCTGAGTCACCAAGTGATCCGGGCACGCGCACCATTGTGGTGGAGCCGATTTCCAAATCCATGACCGAAGTCTTGGGTGGAATCCGGATACCCACTGGCCCGGACGACCAACTATCGGAGGGGGTACTCCGTCGATCCTGATCAGCATCGGAATCAGATGAATCACCATTGTGGTGACTGATCTGATCCTCCCGGTCATCTGGCCGGTCTTCATGCTCGTCAGGATCTATGTTTAACTTCATCTCACCTTGTGTACCCGTTGATCGGGGGTGGTTACACTCACTTAGGTGGACTCGGTGACGAAAACGATGATCTTGATCAGGTCGGAGGGGATGACCTTCTCGAGACGGGGGGTGTCCTCGGGTGGAAATCTTCACCGGAGAACGGGTTGGGGTCGATACTTAATCAGTATCTAGGCACTGATCAGGAAAGTTCGTCTGATCAGGCCAGCCAATGAGAGAGAGATATAACGAAACCAAGAAAACGCGATCAATCCACGATCTTCCACAGTAATCCACAAACGTTATCTCCACAAAACCTTTACCAATATTATTAACGTGTTCCAAGCACGTGCGCGTTGCGGGTGAGGTTCGATCACCTAAAACAAACCCGTCGGGGTCTTCCGGTAAGCCAAAGTGCGTCTAAGCGCGTCTTAACCGGGAAATAGATGAGCAAGAGGGGACTAATCAACCCTGTGCTCCCAATGACCGCACACGTGGCGGAGCGACTCTTTGCTTTATGGGGAAAATCTAAACCTGTTATTATATATGCAATGTCCTATACCTGTGTACCATACCTCAACTCATGCCTGACCTTTACTTCGAACCTATTTACTTCGTCGCACGGTTGCGTAACACCCTCTTGCCCATCCTGGCTGCACCTTCAAGCTGATGTGTACCGCTTCTGCCCTGATCACGACCCGACTCTTCAAACGATCTTCGACCCATCCTGATCTTCAACAAACGACCTCGAAAACACTTTAGACCTTCTCTTCAACAGTTGTTCACTTCGTATATAGTCCGACCAGACCGAGAACTTACTTGCCCTTGCATATCAACGCTGATCAGAGGCTGATCAGCCCTGATCACGATCGCCATAGTGATCGACCGAGTGATCAGGTGGTGATCAGGCTGATCAGCCCTTGATCACCTCGGGAACGCTCTGGGTCATCATGATCACGACTCAATTCATCTTCTAAGTCACACTTCCGATCTTTATACCCCGTCAGGACAACCATGCAACACCGATCTCGGCTGATCAGGCCTGATCAGGCCTGATCAGGCCTTGCCACGTCATCTTCGGACAACCAAAGGCTCTCGTCACTCACACAATCTGTCACTCCACATGCCCGATCTTCATTCCTCATCTGATCTTCATTGCTCGGGCATGACAGGCTGATCAGGCCGTAACTTCGTATCATGGTCAACTTCAACCACTATACCATTCAGAGATCGGCTGGTCACCTGCCCTTGATACGTCATGTCAATAGTCACTCTTTTCTTATTTCATCCACGGGAACTCCACTTAGTGACTGTAGTACCGATCGTGATCGTGATCTCCATCATTCCGCCAGTGTCTGGGACTGGGCTTAACGACCATACTTGGCTGATTTCTCCACGTCGTAAATATCCGTTGGCCACCACCTTTTCTTCTTAATCGTGATCAACCTCTTCCCACCCATCAACCGTCATATGTTGATGGGTGTTCTGTCGTCACCAATCAACGGCCATGTGTGGTCCACTTCAGTCCCAATATTTTCCGATCGCTTCACGACAGTGTCCTATCATGCGAACCCAGAATCGTTGAGCACTCTCACAGCCCCAGCGTAAATGTGCAACATCCGTACGAGAGCTGATACACTCAGCATCTATTGCACAGGTTGTGTGAACACTCTCTTTACGATAGAATGTGTTCAATTGCATGGTTGCCGTTCTATATAATACCCATAATTGGCAATCTGAGAGCATGTGGCCCTGCTTCCAGATTGCCGTGGGGGTCTGGTTTTGCACGGATGACCACCATGAGTCTTGGAATCTGCGGGTTTCCCATCGTTGTACAACTTGTGGCAAGGCAGTCGCCATCGCCCGCCAGTACACTTTTTTGAAATACCGCCGGAACTGAGTTGGTATTCTCCATATAGAAGATGTTGCATCGTGCAGGGGCCAAGGATACAGATGTAAGTGTGGATGTGGATAAAAAACCACAACTTTATTCCGATACGCATTTCACTTCGCAATATTCCGGTCAGTCGTTGACTTGATTTTCCAATACATCCCATTGGCTTGCTGCGTTAAGGATACCATTGATCCTGTCACATCTTCCCCTTCAACGTTTCCAGGATCTCTCACTTGCCAGTTATAACTCGCTAGAAGCGTTGGAGGGTAAACAGTCGCAAATTAGGAAAACGGCCCAAGTACTCTCCGACGGCCACTTTTGGAGATGCGAGAATAATTGCTCCCAACCATCGAACCAACTTCGCATACGTATGTGAGTGGTGGTGAGAGGATAACACTGTCCAGGAGAACTTATCGCGTGAAATCCGGCGAATTCGTAAAGCAGAAATGGCTACTTCTGGAATTCTATCGTATTTTCGTGCTACAAGTCTGGATGCGTTTGCCTCTCTGATCCACGGGTTTCCGGCCCAACTGTACGTTCCCCAGTACGCCTCTATCGATGAGGACATCAATCCGTGATGAGGGATACTGTCAATATCGATGGTGAGCGTTATCCATTGGCCTGGGTCCAATCCAGTTGATGGTTTATGATAGGGCTCTTGAATATACACAGATGGTAGATATTTCGATACATACCCTTCTAACACTTGGCTATCGTTGGCGTCTGGCCCCAGCCATTGTCCCAAATCCTCCAGCGGAGGAGAAGGTTTCCGAATAATAAACTGGGAGTGAATCAAATTTTGTTTCCAACCTATTTTCGGAGATATATATGGACCTGTAGTCCCACCAGTCAATCCTTTCCATGCCATCCATGCATTCTTATACATGTCATCAGACGAAAATAGCCGTTTCACCGCTTCTTTCGACCGTTGGACCCGTATCGCTATTGGAAGTGCTATCAGCCGACCCCTCCAGCCTGCTTAGGTGTGTAAATTAGGTTCGGCGAGATCTTATGCTTAAAGTGTCCTCCTTCATCTTTAGTATTCATTTTCCAGATAAAACTTTATGAAATTGTATGAGCCGCTTCATGACAGTCACAGAAGGATCAAATACTTTGGCAGTAAACAGGACTGCTGGGACGACGACTGCATTAAATAATGTGACCCTGTCTGCAAAAGAGAGTCTGCATTGAATCGCCGTTACCAGTCTTCGTTGTACATTTCGAATTCTGAGAGCCCAATTTCTTGTAGCCATATTTCCATGTCCAATTTCGTAACCAAGATACCGCACGAAGCTGTCACTTTTTACTACTGGTATGCCATACCATTCAGAACTCTGTATAGTTGGATCAAGAAATAAAAGTGACTTTTCTTCACTTGAACTTGTAGACTTGATAGAAACCCAAACTGCGTAACCAAACGCAAAGCAGGTTCTACTTGCTCTGCACGACGTAAGAAGATTGTCGAATCATCTAGAATTTATGCTCCAATGTCGATTGTCCGTCAACCGGACTCAGACCTTCTATAAGTGGAGACTGCTTGATCGCTAACGCCAACGCTTCAACTGCTATAATAAATAACAAGGGTGCCAATGGGCAGCCCTGTCTTATCCCAGAGGTCACTGGAAAGAACTCGAAAGATCATTGTTGACTAAAAATTCTGCTGATGTTCCGTCATGTAAAGACCGCATCAGTCGAATGAAACTTTCCGAAAATCCAAAAAGAGTAAGGGTAGCAAACGAATAGTCCCGATCCAAAGAGTCATACGCCTTGGCGAAATCGAGGAATACTTTCCCCGTGCTGTCATTAATCGATGTTGTTGTTCGAAGTGATTTATTTTGTAAAATAGCCATCATAACTGCTACAGCTTTATCCATCCGACGTCCGTGGACAAACCCTTGTTGGGTGTCCCCAATCAGCTGACTGAGAAAACCGATTTAACCTCAGTTAGCCAGTATTATTAGCAAAAATTTGTATAAGACTTGATTGAAAAGTGAGATCGTCGCGTAGTCCACGAGCAATCCAACTGTCAGATTGATGTGATACTTTTGTATCTTCTAACTTTAAATATCCGCAGTGGCTTCGCTTAAATAAAAAACTCATTTGATATGAAAAACACCGTCTTCAAAGAAGCTGGTGTTAATTAAATTTTTGAAGATCTCCTATTTTTAGGGCTGGCTGCATTTTCCTAGCCTCAGCGCTTCCTATATAGTGATTTAGCCTTACAAAATTCTCGGCGTTGAAGAAAACAAAGATTTACTATAATCCTTAAGCGAGTTCCCGCTTTGGTTAAGTGAGATGGGGCAAAAGTTATTGATATCTTACCGCTGTTAAAATTACGTCAGGATGTTCTTTTATAACTCGCCCGCCTCAACTAACAGTCTTGTTTTTCTTGTAATCAAGAAATCGAAACTTTAATCAAGAAATCAACAACAAAAACAAGAAACCTGCTAGTGAGGGCGGGCGAGGTTATAAAAGAACCATCCTGCGAATTTTAACAGCGGTTAGATATTTAAATAACTTTGCCCATCCACTTGCAAAGCCGGCGAACTCCTAAGGATATAAGTAGAATCCCTTGTTTCTTCAACGCCGAAGATTTTTTTAAAGGCTAAATCAACTCTAATAAAGCGATGAGGCGGCTAGGAAATGCCAGCAGCCTAAAAATAGGAGATATGCCATTGGTTCGTTACATCTTCAAAAAATTTAATAACACCAGCTTCTTGAAGACGGTTCTTCTATATCAAATGAGTTTTTTATTTAACGAAGTAAAAGGGGAATATTTAAAGTTAGAAGATACAAAAGTAGCGCACAAGTGACAGTTGGACATTTTCTGAGTCACCCTTCTTTCTTAATGGTATTATGTTCGCTTGTAATAACGAAGTTGGTGGTA
>MIQA02002356.1:0-13162 GCA_001887855.2 Sclerospora graminicola | reverse complement strand
TAAATCTTCCATGGTGACTTCTGGCATATGTGGCGATACTCCCGGCAACACAGCCATCTGCTTCTCGATACCTTCGATATACTGATCGCCGCCTTCGTGTATACACACTTGCTCGTCCACCTGATCTACCTTTTCCTGATCGGCATCGCCTTGGATCGCCCCTTGTGCGTCACTCGACTGATGGTTTACTTCGGATTCACCCTCCTCTGTAATGAATTCAGCTGGTTCATCCTCCTTTTCTTCCTCATGATCGTGCTTGGACTCTTCATTGGCTTTTCCGCTAACTGGGTCCGTTGTTTTCGGTGAGCCGGGCCTAATTATACTCAATATCTGTGGACCTTCTTTGGCCCGGCCTTCCCCTGTCGCTTCGATCGATGGCCTCCTGATCAGCAGCTTGGTCGGCGTAGAATTCTCCGGCTTCTCGACCATAGGTGAGGTATCTTCATCCTCTAAATCTTCGTCACTGACCATGTCCGTGGTGGCTTGATAAGCCAGATTCTGCCATTCAATGTATCTTCGTGATCCTACTGAAACATATCCGATCTGTCGGGGTACTTTCCCTTCAGGTAACCACATCCCTAAGATCATGTCTTCATGGATGATCAGAGGCTGATCGGATATATTTGTGACTCTGATGTAGCTTGATCGGCCGATACCTTTAACGAACGTTGGTACCCAACGTTCGCCACGGGTCAGCCACAATTTCTGTTGCCGATCACTCGACCGGATCATGACATCGACTGATCGGGACACCCCAATGTTCTCGTACTGACCCATCTTTAACATCCGTACATGAGTACCATACAAAGGCCGTCGGCCAGATAACTGAATCTGCACTTCATCCGGTAGAGTCAGGGTTCCATGAGATAGGTCAAGTCGTATACCAGCTGGTACCATAAAATCCATCCCCAATATCGCGTCCTGACCGGCTAGCCGTCCAACCCAAGCATTAAAATAGTAGACCAGGGATCCTGCCAAGGTGATCTTCACACGTGATCGTCCTTCCGTCATATATGAACTCTCGCCAATCCCAACACATTCTTGCCTCTGGGTACTGTCTATACGACATCCCACCTTACGAGCAAAGGCGGAGTCGATGATCGAGACTTCCGCCCCAGAGTCAAATAAAATAGTGGCTTTCTCATTGTTGATCTTTCCGTTAGCTTTAGCCTGTTTAAACCACTTGTCGGGAGAGTGATACTTCCAGTATCCACGGGATTCACCGGGCAGTAGGTCCAACTCCATGATCACGTCCGATCGTGAATATTCATCCACTCTGAGACTGTAGATCGGACACCGATCGATGCAATTTGAATTAGAACATGTATTGTCGGTTATCTTCTTTTCCTCAAACTTATCTCCGCTACCGACATATGCATAAATGCAGAACATAGATCGCTCGGCTCGAACCAGATTCCAACCTGGCGAGCGATCTAGTTTAACATCTTCTCAACATCTGGTGGGAGCATACCAGCATGTTTAGTCGGCACATACCACTTGCGCATCAGATTAAAGAATTCTTCGATCGGGCAGGCGCCGGCGTCATGAAGCTTCCCACAGGTCTTGCACACGAAAAAACAGTGATCAGAAGGGTGACCTTTACGATCACATTTTCCACACGTAATTCTTTTCCAACAATCACGATCTCCATGTTTGGTCGACCCACAATGCACACATTTCTTACGAGATCGGTCCTGATCAGGTTGAATACCACCAGGTTTCCGTCCGTCCACACCATTAGTCGATGATCTCGGGCGATACATTGGTTCCGTCGTAAATACATGACGGTATTGTTCCTCGTCCGAGCTCAGACCCGACTGACCACTTTCCTCTTCAGAGCTTGAACTGTCTGATTCCTTCGCGATCACGCGAATCGCTCTGGCTGGTCGGGCTGCCGGTATCTTGCCTTGATCAGGGTGTGGCTTGGACCGGTACCGGTTCGATCCTACCTCGACCTTGGGCTGTCGACTCTTGGCCCGTTGCAACGTCCTTAGAGTCAGTTCCAGTTGTTCTGAGTCCTTTATACGGAGCAGGGTTAGCTGATCAGCCAGATCGCGATTGTCCAGAGTTCCAATGAAGTGTTCGACATGTTCACGGGCTATGTCCGGGTGTCGTGGGTCCTTGATCGGCATTTTCGCGCGTAGACCAGCAACATTCAACCGATGTAAGTACTCGATCGGCGTCTCGTCGGATCTTTTCTTCATGTGGTAGTACTGCCTAGCGACAGACACCCCCGAATTGCAATATTGTTCTTCAAATTCTTCACACAAACGGGGCCACTTCAGACGCACTTCTCGACTTAGCTGTTTAAGCCAGTTCTTGGCCGGGCCTTTCATTAGATCAGCGAAGATCAGGCATCTTTCAGCTTCCGGTGTCTTGTCCCTCAGAAAAGCTGACTTAGTCCGGCTTAACCAACCTCTGGCCTGATCGTCATCCATATCTTTGCCAGTGAAATCCTTCAATTCCGAGATCGCAGACATTCGTACTCGGGTGATCGTTCCTGATTCACTGTCAAATGCCTGCGCGGAGGCCATATTCGCTCTACGAGGCATCTCAATGTCCAGATCATCTGGATCGAAATGTTGGCTGATCTCGCCCTCTGACTCCATGTCCACATCACTCCGCGGGGGTGATCGGTGAAATCGGTCCTGGTGATCGGCCTGGCATATCGAACGAACGATTCCGGCTGATCGGACTGATTCCATCTCCACATCCACGGGTCTCTTGACCGATTTCTCAGCAGACTGATTCATATTCGGTGCCGATCGCCATGGTTGTCCTTGCCCAGGTGTGTACTGAGGCAATCCATACTGATCACCCGCAAATCGGTTCATCATTGTCGCGAACATGGCTTTTAATTGCTCTGGGACCTCCGGCATGTTGGTTGGACCGGTATTGGAGGTCGGATTGGCCTGTGGCACTTCCTGAGCATCTTCAAAACTATCGTCCGATCCGACTCTACCAGGTTCAGGCTTTCTCTTCCTGTTCTGCGACTCGGTCTTGGGGTCGATCTGCTGGATCCCTTTCGGGCCCAACGTCATACGTGTGATCCCAACCGAGGAGTCGGTGGATGCCGCTCCAGATTGTGATGACGATTGATAGATCGACTCGATATCCATAGGATACTCAACCAACTGTGATCGGTGCGAAGGATCCGCGATCGGCGACTGAACCACTGGGTTCGCCCCTAGTA
Organism: Sclerospora graminicola; assembly: GCA_001887855.2. Taxonomy (NCBI): domain Eukaryota; phylum Oomycota; class Peronosporomycetes; order Peronosporales; family Peronosporaceae; genus Sclerospora; species Sclerospora graminicola. The sequence goes on along the minus strand of MIQA02002356.1, from coordinate 9,969 downwards.
ACGAGGCAAGATGATCATACAGGGTGATCATAGATTCTCTGATCGTCTCTTGATCCAGATCGAATAGCATATTCGCATCGAAGGCACCAGTAGTGAAGCCAACCTCGTCGATCTGCGCCAAGAGGTTCCTGATCAGATCAAGTTGACTGCCTGTGATCACCGGCCGGGTCGCTCGACCTTCCAGCTTCCCGATGATCTTAGGCTTGATGATCTTCATCACTGGGTTGGTAACCAGGAACTTGTGAAACTCTCGAAGATAGAACAGTCGTTCCACATCTTGGACAGTGGTCTTCTCGGCTGGTTCGGTCTTCTCTTCGTCTTCCTCGAAGATCTTCGGTTTAGGTTTCACATATTTTTTAGGTGGATCGCAATGATCCGCCCCCATGTTTTTTCTGTCTTTTTCCATTTTCTTCTTATGCATAGGATCAAGGTTAACACCTCGATCCTTTCCTGGGTTATAGTCAACTTTACTATAACCCAGATCGGCCCCGATCGGGGCCATGTGGGGAGTTATTTCATCTTTAATCTCGACCTGGCACTCCACCAAACCAGGTCGATCATCGCTTCCTTTAGAAATGGACAGCATCGGAGGCGATACGCCTTCCTCCAATACACCCGAAAAAGTTTCCTCCACTTTGATTTTCACATCTTTTTCATCATCAAAGGAATCACGGTGATATCCTGAGTCACCAAGTGATCCGGGCACGCGCACCATTGTGGTGGAGCCGATTTCCAAATCCATGACCGAAGTCGTGGGTGGAATCCGGATACCCACTGGCCCGGACGACCAACTATCGGAGGGGGTACTCCGTCGATCCTGATCAGCATCGGAATCAGATGAATCACCATTGTGGTGACTGATCTGATCCTCCCGCTCATCTGGCCGGTCTTCATGCTCGTCAGGATCTATGTTTAACTTCATCTCACCTTGTGTACCCGTCGATCGGGGCTGATTACACTCACTCAGGTGGACTCGGTGACGAAAAGGATGATCTTGATCAGGTCGGAGGGTTTGACCTTCTCGAGACGGGGTTTGTCCTCGGGTGGAAATCTTCACCGGAGAACGGGTTGGGGTCGACACTTATTCAGTATCTAGGCACTGATCAGGAAAGTTCGTCTGATCAGGCCAGCCAATGAGAGAGAGATATAACGAAACCAAGAAAATGCGATCAATCCACGATCTTCCACAGTAATCCACAAACGTTATCTCCACAAAACCTTTACCAATATTATTAACGTGTTCCAAACACGTGCGCGTTGCGGGTGAGGTTAGATCACCTAGAACAAACCCGTCGGGGGTCTTCCGGTAAGCCAAAATGCGCCTTAGCACGTCTTAACCGGGAAATAGATGAGCAAGAGGGGACTAATCAACCCTGTGCTCCCAATGACCGCACACGTGGCGGAGCGACTCTTTGCTTTAGGGGGAAAATCTAAACCTGTTATTATATATGCAAAGTCCTATACCTGTGTACCATACCTCAACTCATGCCTGACCTTTACTTCGAACCTATTTACTTCGTCGCACGGTTGCGTAACACTCTCTTGCCCATCCTGGCTGCACCTTCAAGCTGACCTGTACCGATTCTGCCCCGATCATGACCCGACTCTTCAGAAGATCTTCAACCCATCCTGATCTTCAACAAACGACCCTGAAACCACTTGAGACCTGCTCTTCAGCACTTGTTCACTTCATATATAGTCCGACCAAACCGAGAACTCACTTGCCCTTGCTTATCAACGCTGATCAAAGGCTGATCGGCCCTGATCACGATCGCCATAGTGATCGACCAGGTGATCAGGCCTGATCAGGCCTGATCAGCCCTTGATCACCTCGGGAACGTCCTGGGTCATCATCATTACGACTCCATTCATCTTCCAAACCATACTTCCGATCTTAATACACCGTCAGGACAACCATACCGCACTGATCTCGGCTGATCAGGCCTGATCAGGCCTTGCCACATCATCTTCGGACCAACCAAAGGTTCACATCACTCGTATAACCTGTTAATCCACCTGCCCGATCTTCATTCATCATTTGATCTTCTTTCTCCGGGCATGACAAGCCGATCAGGCTGCAACCTTGTATCATAGCCGGCTTCCACCAATATACCGTTCGGAGATCGGCTGGTCACCTGCTCTTGGTATGCCATGTCAACAATCACCATTTCTTATTATATCCACGAGAACTCCACTTAGTGACTGTGACAACGATCGTGATCGTGATCTTCATCATTCCGCCAGTGCCTGGGACCGGGCTTAACGACCATACTTGGCTGATTCTTCCACATCGTAAATATCCGTTGGCCACCACCTTTTCTTCTTACTCGTGATCAACCTTTTCCCACCCATCAACCGTCATATGTTGATGGGTGTTCTATCGTCACCAATCATCGGCCATGTGTGGTCCACTTCAGTCCCAATATTTCCCGATCGCTTCACCACATCATCGTCAAGATGAAAGGCAGCGTGGTGATCATGATACAAGACGAGAAGACACTAAAACGTTGTATACTGCAAAACGTGTGGAATGTGCCAGGAGCACGTGTCAATTTGTTATCACTGGACCTAATACAAGAGCGAGGCTTTTGAATGCTAATTTCGCACAACCAGAAGATGCGGTCCGGTGGTCGGTATGCTCTCGTTTTGCCAGAAATGAAGGTGGTTGGCCTTCGGGCTGACTACTGTTCCCTTGAGCGTTGAACAACCGGCTCAGAACTGGAGCGGACAAGGGGAATCCGACTGTTTAAGTAATACAAAGCATTGTGATGGCCGGAGACTGTGTTGATCCACAATGTGATTTCTGCCCAGTGCTCTGAATGTCAAAGTGAAGAAATTAAACCAAGTGCGGGTATGAGAGAACAAAACCGCTTTACTCACTCATTGTATAGGACGAACTACTGTATCTCCATCCTTCTTGGTTGGTCAGCGAGACTATCCAGGTCATAAAGTCCTTTGCTGTAAACTCACCAAACTTTATAGGAGGTAACTCTGAACTGCCCACTAGCACCTTCCTTACTGAATCCACATGTAGTGTAGTCGCTCTCAGAAATTCCTTCTGAGATGCGAACACCCACGGGGGGGGGGGCGTAGATGACTGACTGTCGGAGGGGGTACTCCGTCCATCCAGGTCTCGATCCGATCCGGCATCCAGACGGCTGGATCGGTCATTCCCCATCACCTTGGTCGTGACGACTTGGATGGTCCATGTTCGTAAAGCTCACCTTGTGTACCCGTCAGCACTGGCGGTTCCGCTCTCTTGATGGACCCTAGGGTGAAAAGTTAAAAGTCCGTCAAATAGGGAAACGAGGGTTAGGACTAGTGGTTGCTCTTGAGCGGAAATCCTCAACCGGGGAGCAGGATTGACAATATACTTGAAGTTTGTATACTGCGACGGCTGGACCGAGAATAATCGATCGGCCAGCTAAGCCAAAGATAACAAAGGGGTAAATCCAGTCGTGTATGTAAACGGAATCCAAATGACACTCCACAATCTTCCACAGTAGGCCAAAACGTTACAACACTTTCCAATAGATAAACCGTGTTCAAAACTCGGGCGACTTGAGTTGAGTATACGCAAGGCGGCTACTCCCGGTCAGGGGACTTCCGGTGGGTTACTTTAACCTTCCCCGGGCAAACCAATAGCAGCAACAGGGGACCTTGTTAGCCCTCTGCTGTGAACCAATGAAAGCGACTTGCGTCTTAGAAAGCGAAACGTATACTGATTATTTATCCCTATGTCCAATACTCCCTTTGTGTAACCTACCCTAAATAGCCCGGCTGGATAGTCATGTGCCCTACCTGAAGTAGCCCATTCAGCTCCACCTAAACGTCGTTTGTGTATCGTACACCAAACCATCCAGCTCCACCTGGATGCGCTTTTGTGTACTATACACCAACTAGTCAAGCCGCCTGGATACTCCTTCGTGTGCCGCACACCAAATATCCAGCTACCATCCGGCTGCCATCCAGCTCTACCTGGATACTCCTTCATGTACCGTACACCAAATATCCGGCTCGACCTGGATAGCCATCCATCTAGGCCCACTTGGCCGCTGGCGTCAACTCTTCCTTAGCGGTCCAGCGTCCACCTCCGGCGTCCCATCCGTCTTTCACAAGGGCCTAGACTTCTTCAGGATCCTTCGCACGCACATCCTTCAGACAATCCGCCCCTTGGTCATCCACCATCGGCGGCCATCCGGTCCACCTCTGGCTAGCCCGATTACAAGTCCCTTGATCACGCCCATCTGGCTCGATCCCATGCCTTGCGCCGTCCTGCCGCTTGTGGATACACTTGGCAGCTGCCATCCAGCATCCACGCCCTTGGCCGGCATTTTCTGCCAGTCAGAATGCACCCTCGGTCAGATGTATCTCATTCCTGGCCGTTAATTAATTCCCAAGTCATTTCACCACAGCCGCCCCTGAGTCTTGTCGCAGCCGCACAACGGTTGGGGCACGATCTCACCTGACGCAAGTCTTTTCAATCCCTCTTACCTATGCCCCGATTTGGAACGTCTTCGGCCCAATTTCTGGCGATTTCAATTAGGCCGGTCTTCAAGCTGGCTTGAGGTCTCATCCGCCTGTGCTGGCCCTCTCTTGATATATTTCCAGTTCTGCAAGTCGACAAAGATAACATCTGTTGAGTCACTCTGGTCGACGATGACTCGCCTTCCAGCGGGGTGGAAATTGCGGGTCCGCCGTATCCATCCCGTATTCCTGACCTGGGGCTATCTTCGACTGACATTGATACGGCACTCCGCATTCACGGTCAGGTCTGCGGTGACCGGGACAGATTAAGGGACACTGTCCCTTCCCTTCAGGCTGATCTTCGATCCAGTCAGGCCGATTCCGAAGTTCTAGCGCAGAGATGCGCGACTCTCTGTGCGATGCTGGATCGCACTGAGCCTCGAATTTCTGAGCTAAGGCGTAGCCGCCAGAAGGCCGCGGATGAAGTAGCCCGTCTTCGGGCCATTGTAGGCCAGCTCTCTGACGCCCTAAAACAGGCCGCTGCACCATCTGCCCCCACCTCCGAAGTGGCAGAGCTGGGCAAAACAATAGAGGTGCTGACGGCCCAAGTGGATAGCCTGGAACACATCCAGGCGGATTTGGTCCAAGCACTCGCCTCCTCCAACCGACGAGCTGACGTAGCTATCGCCCAGAAATCCTCCTTGAAACCGAGTGATCTTCAACGGCAGGTGGCTGATCTCGAAGACCAGGTCGCCAGCCTGACGAAAAGAGAGGACCGCCTCCGTATGCCGGCGGACGTCGCCGAACCTCTTCGGGCTGCCAACCAAGAGTTAGTTCATCGCTCAAAACTTCAGCGTAAGTGATTCGCCCACTTCTATGTCCTCGTTCTGTCGCTTACAAGTTGCATGGCCATGTTGCTTCGTAGTCCAACAATTGGAACGGCGGAAGGAGCAATCCGCCGAAATTTCACAAACATCACAAGAGTTGTTGCATCTTCGTGGCCGGTACCGCCAGGTATCTTAAGAACTAGACGCCATGACCGGGACCACCTGCGAGAATCCCACGCCCACGCTCTTCGCCATATTTCTTCTCTTGAGCCACCTGCAAGAGGCCTACTCCAGGCAGCAAAGGCTGCGATCTGACGCATTTCCAAGTTCGGAGAAGATATCATGACGCTTGTGACGAGTTGGTCCGCGTCGACCGTGCCTACGCCGCCCTGCTGGGTAAGGAGGATCGGTTCAGGTCTCTTCTATGCGAACGGCAAGACCGAATCGAGGAGACTCGGATCCAGACTGCCCCCATCCTACAGGCTCCTTCGTGTGTGCGAGAGGCCATCTTGGCCGTCTTGAGTATCGTAGATCTATGGAAAGCCTCTCCGCCGAAACTGTCCAGTCGTCTGCCTCGGCAGGATGGAAAACAGGAAAACGTCCTGCCAGCTCTAATCCATCCCTGGCCAGTTCCGATCCGTCTTAGATCACCCCCAAACGGAGGAAAAGGGGAGAGTCCTCCCTCCTGCACCAATGTTATTTGGGCAATTCGGCTAGTGATAGGGAACTTGAGTCAGACAGCGACTCTGTTTCACTTACTATGAAGGCAGCCGCAGTATCCCCACTCGCTTCCTCGGCGTAACCTGGTTCTACACCTAAATCACCATCCGGCTCAGGAGCGGACACGCCATCCGGCTCAGGAGCTAACTCGCCATCCGGCTCAGGAGCTGCCTCGCCATCCGGCTCAGTTGCTAAGTCGCCATCCGGCTCGAAAGCTGCCTCGCCATCTGGCTTCAAAACTGGCTCTCCATCTGGCTCGGACGCAGGTTCAGATCCGTCCTCCAGTGAGTTCGAGTACGATGACGATGAGACGAGGACTACCTCAACCAGCAGGTGTGTGCCGCATTGTCCTGCTCTCGCGCGGACACCCGACGTCGCCTCTTGAATCCTAGTGACCGAGCGGACTCTTATCTGGCTCCCGATCAGGTCATCGATTTACAGACCCCAACGCCGGCTGGTTTTTGCTCCGGAGAGTACGAGCCTGCTCATCCGTCTTTGCCTCCCAACGTCACCGTCACTTTGAGCTTCCAGGACACATCCAATTCCGAGACAGCTAACAATTACCAAGATTCTAGGAGGAAGACCGAGACGAAGAACGGAAAAACAGAAAAAGAAGGAGCGGAGGAAAAGAGAAAAGGGAAGAGGAGATTGAGGACGAAATCCCCGATCAGTGGTTGCATCTCAACCTGGAAGAATTGAGAGAATCCTCCTCCAAGACCTCAGCCAAAACTCGGCCACCAGCTCCGGCAGGATCCCGTTCCAAAAACCAACCCGTTCGACCTGCAGCCAGGCCCAAGATCCGGCGGAGTTCTTCCGCTCCTGCGACGCCTCTTCCCAATCTTCCGCTTCTGTCGTTCCACGGTGGACGCTTCCTCGGTGAGGCGGATCGGTCCGACATCCAGCCTTGGCCGGTCGAGCAGCTAATAAACATGAGTCTCGCCGATGTTTCCAGTTCCCAACTTGCTCACTCTTTATCCTGTCCACTTTTCTGGATATTCCCTCCATCTCTCAAGTCGCCTCCGCCAACAGCTTGGTGCCCCGGCTTGATCAAGTCAGGCGCAGTTAACAATCTAATAGAGACTAAGCCTTGGGAAATCTTGGCAACTGAGATACCAGATATGGGGCTTCCATCCTGCCCGTAATTCACCGTATTCCGAGCGAGTTCCGAAAATTCGTTGTGGCCCATGCCCAGTCCATATGGGAATCCACCCATTTTTTGTTCATCTCCGGGGAAGAACGGCGAGATGATATGCCTCTCGGAATGTATTTCGCCGCCCGGAAGAGTCGGCGTGGCTAGCCTTAGATGCGTGGTTCCGTTTGTGTGCGTTTATCTTGGAGGGCATCAGGGATGGTGCCTGTGACCTGGACCTAATCCTCTCCCCTTTTATACTCCATCTAGCGAACCGAAAAGTTGAAAAGAGCGGGGAATCGGCAGAGGGCGGAACGTAGTATCCGGGTCTAGGTGCTCCGGATCGGACTACCTCCCTTTCCGAATCTTTTGAAGATATCGACCGGCAAGATCCTTGGCGCAATCAATATCGCAACCGGCCCTCCGATCATCCTGGATTTCCAGTGTCCCGGCTTCGCGCCCATAGTGATGAGCAACCTGACTCGTTTAACCCTTTCCTTTTTTGTTCCCATTTTAATATATCCGTCCATGCTTCTTTTATCCCTTACTCCTTCCCTCACTTCGACTGTTAACCCTGGTTGGTCAATGCCCGATCAGCTGAAGGTTTACCTAGAGGGACCTCCTGTCGCATCCTGATCCGGCTGGGTCTGAATATCCGTTTCCCAATCCTGGTTGTCATACTCTTCTTCTCCAAAATGGTTGGATCCGGGTGGGTAGATTTCGCCCTTGGCGGCCCGCCCGACTATCTCCGGCAGCCTGTTCATTTCCGCTAATTTATCTAACATACCCGGATCCGAAACTGTGATGTCGACCTCTGATCGCGCATGGCCAATGTTGCCAGATGATCTGCACTATTGTTCCACTCTCGTTTACTGTAACAATTCATATTCCGGCCATTTTCGCAGGGCCGACATAACCCGATCATGCAAAAGTCTTAGTCGGGAGGTCTTCCAGTCTATCTCCCCAGTGATTTGTCGGATCACCAGATTGGAGTCACCGCATATGATAATCCGCCCCTGCGTCCGGCCAGTCAGCAGATCTAGGGAAAGCAACAATCCTCGGTATTCTGCCTCATTCACTGTTATGCCAGGCGAGAAAGCCAAAGCAGCAGCGACCACTTTCCACTCGAGCAGCTTCCATAGGATGGCACTATAGGCACCTACTCCCTTTTTTACGCTTGCTGACCCGTCAAAGCTCAGAACCATCAGTTCTTCTGTCGGTCCCACTGTTGGTGGCGGTAGTGGGATGGATTGTCGTGGCTGTTTCCGAGGCGCTATGGCTATTAACGCTTCCTCCACTTCTGCCCTTGGGGTGATGCTGGCTGCTAACGTGCCCAATATCTCCTCTTCTCCTTTGGTGCACTTTAGAGACCACTGAGACAATAACGCAGCCCATCTACCCAGCTCACCATCGATTTTATTTGCCGTAAGAAGCCATGGCAAGGTCGACCGTCTGGATAATACTTTAATAGGGCGAGATACCAGTATAGTGTAGCACACATCCAGAATCCGTAGTAAAGCCAAAACTTCTTTATCGACTAGTCCATAGTTAACTTCGTTAGCCTTCAGAGTCCGGCTAGTGAACGCCACAGGACAATACACTCCATCATGATCCTGCACAAGGGCAGCTGAGATAGCCCACTTGTTAGCATAGATGATGACCACGGGCACCTTATTAACATTGAAGTACTTCGGGACTGGTGTGGTCGCCATCTTTGCTTTCAGCATACCAAAGGCCACCATCGCCCTGGTCGGTCGTCTGGTCGGGTTGCACTGGAGTTAGGCAGCCGGCTGCCTATCTGGGTGGACGGGGGCAGCATCTCATTGGCCGAAATAGTTGACCCGGGTAGCATATCATTGGCTGATGCTGCTGGCCCGGTCAGCATTTCTCCATGTCGATCCTGCTCTCTCAACTTGTGGTAATCAACCTCCCGTAGCTCATACAAAACAGCAGCATATACCGCGAAATTCTCAATGAAACGGCTGTAATAGTTCAAACTGCCCAGAACGGATCGCGTGGCCTTCAATGACCGCGGGAAAGGCAGATTACTCAAAGACTCCAGATCTTTCGGATTAGCTTCCAATCCCGCAATCGAAACTTGGTGACTCAAATATGTCACCTTAGTTTTCCCCAGAAACTTTTCACCACACTAATAGAAAGATTCCACTTTTCACACGTAATCATCAACTTTCCACTTTTCACATGGTAAATCCCAAGTATTAGCCGTCACGAGAATGTCATCAATGTAGGACCGCCGGGGTCAGGGTCGCCTTCACCGAACACATCACCGACCAGGGCAGGTTCTTGGTCCGCCTTGATCTTGAAGTGTCCATACAGCGCGTTATCTATTAGCCACGGGTAAATCTGCGGGGCATTTTTAGGCCAAACGGCATTCGGTTCCACTTGAACAAACCGAAGAGCGTCACAAACGCAGAGATTTCCCGTGCACGATCGATCATATAGACCACTAGCCATGTCCAACGAGCAATACCACAAAACATTATCCAGATCCTCCAGCAAGGCGTTTATCAACGGCATCGTGTAAACCATTAGCTAAGTCACCGGTTCACCAGTCGGTAGTCGATGCACAACCTTATATCCACCCAATTCTTCTTAATAATGATTACGATGGGCGACGCCCATGGCGAGGTGGACGGCTGGATGATCTTGGTAGCCAGCAGTCCTTTAATGAGATCAGACAGCTTTTCCCGATACTGGGGGTGACTCTCCGGCACCTTTGCGCTACCGGCTTGGCGTTACCCACATCGATGTCACATACCGCCCCATGGGCGGCCGGAGGCAGTGCATTTCCTGGGCCGATCAGCA
>MIQA02002354.1:0-25664 GCA_001887855.2 Sclerospora graminicola | reverse complement strand
ACCTTTGCTGAAGTCTTCTACCTTGATGTGAATACGCCGCTACTAACAGCTTAGCACTTCCGTCAAGCAAGGCTTTTGTTGGAGCAAGACCACCAATTAGCTGTTCTAGAGACTGTAACAGAACATGGCATCGCGCTGCTAATTGGCATGAGACATTTGGAATAAAAGTGGCCAGCGTGTGTTTACGTTGGAAATGGTATATTCTCGGTGGGACAGCTTCCTTCCTCAGCACGATATGCTTTCCCAACTGCCAACACGTAGCGAAGCACAAAAAGCTTTGGAAAATCTGTTGCAGTTGAAGCTTATAAAGGACGCGGGAGACGCTTTCAAAATCGGGCGCGGTGGGGAAGCTTTTGTAAAGCAGGACTCTTTCGGTTTACTCCAGCCTGAATTTCGTGCTGTACATTTGAATTTTGCACCCCAAACACTGGAAGGTAGGTTACGTAATGGTAGCATTAAGTGATCGAGTGAATTTTCGCGCAAAACGAATGCATTGGCTCTAGCTAAAGACATCAAGTATCGCTATTTTTGACTCGACCGAAGACACAATAGCAGCAAAGCCTTCCCCATCGATAACAAGTTCGATATCGAGCGCGGTCTTGCTATTACTGGGTCTACACGATGTTGCTGGTCGTGAATGCAACGTATGTGCTTAAGATGGAAGCAAAATCGAAGCAGGCGCAGAAGAAACGGGCAAACGAAATTTGAAGGGTTGCCGAGGCTTCAAATTGGTCGCAATCACACCGTGATGGATCTTTCTCGATTCCATGAAATTCTGTTCACATGACGTCGTTTGCGCAATGATAGGTACATGGTAGCAGCGCATATGGAGCCATCTTTCATGCTATCCAGTCGGCCAAGAAAGAAATTTTTATTCCCGGCTGGTGGGTCTGCCCAACGATCCACCTGCTTCGTCCGGCGGAGCAATACCCCGAATCGAGACTAGACGTTTTGCTTGAGAACAAGGCAGAAGAGGGTATACGTGTGTAGGTGCTGAATTATAAGGAAGTGTCGATGGCGGTGACTTTGAACAGCATGTTCTCAAATCAGATGCTGAGTAAACTGCACAAGAATGTTCATGTTTTACGTGTTCGTGATTCCTTGATGAAACAACTTGGCTTGTGGCCACACCCTAAAAGATTGTGAGTATAGATCAGAATGTGAGCTTTGTAGGCGGCTTGATCTGTGTTTTGGGCGCTGGGCTACTCACAATCACAAACTATTTGATGAGCCTGAAATGCCAACGAATTTTGTGGGCAAAGATTATTCCGATCCGTGCGTGAAGGACTTTATTGAAGTTGATCATCCTGAGGATATTTTGATTGACTGCACGACTGTGCCGCGTATGCCGTGGCACAATTGCCACCGTCGTCTTAAGGGCCAACCATGACCCGCCACTTTGTTAGCGAAGGAACTATTCTGTTTCCACTTGCAAGAAATCACGGAAGCTACATCACTAATTTCCAATGAAAGATTATCCGGTAGTGATCCTCGACAGACGGGGTCCATAAAAATTGATGAAGCGGCGTCAAAAGGCTGTACATGCGGTGCGGGCAACGTGCGGATTATCGAGAGGTCGCGCGAACACCGATAATCGTGGGTTCAATAGCGTGACCACGGAACGTAGTATCCAGGATGCGTACCTTCGTCTCATTGGATCCGCAAAACATTTCATTTACATTGAGAACCAGTTCTGTGTGTCAGGGCTGGAAGAAGATCACGGGTAGCGAACCGAATCGCTAATGCTCTGGTGGAGCGAATCATCTGGGCGTCGGATAACGGTAACATGCTCCGCGTGCTTGTGTTGATGCCACTTCTGCCCGTTAGCCAGATGACAAGGACGCTAGTAGTCTGAGAGGTGTGATTCACTGGCAGTATCGAATAATCTGCCGCGGTGAACATTCGATTAATCAGCGTTTATACCAAGAACTGGAGGAATATGACCCGTTCAAGTAGATGGTAGGACCCATAAGTCGTCGCACTTTACAGAGTATAATTAACTACTGGCATCGTAGTCAAAATGTTTCCTACGCGTCCGAAGCTTCTGATTGGTCAGATCTGGGGGTGTGGTCCATTTATCAAAAGGGTGTGGTCTAGCTATCAGCGCCCTAACAAAAATGATGCAGGTCAAGAAAGTTTAGTTGATGCAAACCATTGCACATTTATTTATAAGTCTTTGATGACTGGCATAAAAATGTACCAATATAGAATTAGGCAGAAACTAGAGCTGCGACTAGCCTGTGTGTGTATTACTAATTGCGTGCTGGTCAAAATTAAACTCGGCGTTACAGAATAATTAATCCTTGGCAGCCTATCATCTACTCTGTCCGTAATTGGAACACTCGTTTTTTCAATTAAGATATCCAGATCGCCCGGACGCAATTGTTTAAGCTATAGTTGGTCGTTCTAGTTAAAACGTTTTATTTTCATAGAAAGACCATCAGCAACCTATTATCAACAAACAAGCTGATGACCCGTGCCTTCGCCACGTACCTTCCGATGTCTTACACATGCTCGAGCATATGTTATTTAGGAAGAAAAGACATGTTTTCACAGCCAGACTACTTCTACACCTACATGTTTGGTTAATAACCCGGATACAGATGGAGAAGTTAGCACTCGAAGCAAATGTCTTTGGATGACTCAGTACATACACATACCTCCTCTGCTTCTCTTGCATGTCTGCCTGCTGCCCTTGCCCTCCGCTACGCGTTTTCCCGGTCGATAGATATCATGTGGAATTCGAACTTCATAAAAAAAGGTTAGTGTTTTCCACACACGTTTGGGTAGTTTACAAATAATTTGGGTGGCCCACTGTGACTGCTTGTCATAATCGACCACAGCAATTTTGACAGGGTTTTGTAGTACCGTAAGGACGACGGGGGATGTATTTTTAATATATATATATAGACTAGATAGCGAGCATAAAATAGTTCATTTTCCAATTATATGTTTCTTCTTGATTTAAAACCAGATGCAGTTGAACAACATCTAAGCACAATCTTAAACATACTTTAGAGGATTGTAGCTCATTACAAAAGAGGGTCAAGTAATTTACAGGTAAAAGTAAAGCAATAATGCATATCGACTTCATAAAAAGCAGATTTAAACGAAAGAGCAAGCTTTGCCCTTTTAATGTTCTTTAACTGATTTCTTGATAGCCCTTGCAGCTCTTAGCTTTTGCATGTTTTGGTGACTACACCTTTAAGTCTATCATTTGCGTGCCTGATAAACACCAAGAAATTAGCCTGATACAGGTCAACGAAGAGAAGATATTGTCAGCTTTAGTGGTGAAATCGTTGGACTCCCTTTTGCAACAAGGACGGCTAATAATGACGGTCCTGTTGTGCGCACGTCACCTTCATTCTTTTATGGAACGTTGTACCTACTTTATGGTACAGGGTGTTTTCAGCTTGTGGCTCCCTTTTTGAATTTGTGAAAATTATACGATTCATGTACTACCCAGTTCCAAATTCGTCGATTAGACCCAACTTGCCAGCCGAGGCAAGGTTCAGAACAACAAGAAAACTTTAGCGAAAAAGCTTGAGACATGGGAGGGTCGGGTACCAACCCGAACGAAGTACGCAAACCACCGGATAAACTGGGGAAGGACGGGGAGGAAGATAGACCAGTCAAGGGGGAGGAAAGAGAGGTGGAGATAACAACTGCAGCGAGAATGGAGAAGGATAATCAGGAAATAGACGAAGTCGTTGCAGAATCCCAATCCTCAGAAGTGGATGTTACAATGGAGAGTCGCCCAGAGGAAATTGACAGTACGACCGCGGTAGACGGGCAAAAGGAAAGCGAGAAAAAACTTGGGGGAGTAGTGGCTCAGGAGGAGGAAACTAGCTCAGCGGCCAAGGACGAAAAGGATCCATCAGTTCAGGAGAAATCACCAGTGGCACCTGAGCAGAGTGAATCAGGTACAGAGTTGGTACCTGACACAAAAAAAGGCCAAAAGAACACTCCGGATGATTTGGCTCAGGTGCTCACCAGGGCACTAACGGACGCAACTCAGGTCAGACCACGTCTTCAAACCTGGTTAGACGTGGTCAATCAACTCTTTAAACTTTTATTTCCTAAGTACAAAGGGGGACCGCCAAAGGAGCAAAACAAGAAGAACACGCCACGATTTAAAGGGGCACAAAAGGGCAAGAATGTAGTGAGTCGGCACAAGGTTGAGCTTAAACAAGGAGAGCTAGAACGACTCCTTGATTTGTTTGAATTAGTGGTAATCAAACATTCACTAGATTGGAAAGTATGGAAAAGCAAGACAGGGGCAGCATGTTCGATGTCAGTGAAAAGTAAACAACCCTTAGAGCACGTGTTGGCAAGGATGGTCGGCAGTAGCCAAGTTGAAGTAGCGGTTCAAGGAGACAGTGTCTTAAAGGGGTGGTTGAATAAGGTAACCGGAAATGCACCAGTTGTTTCAGCTATGAACAGTAGCCCGGGGGATTATTTATTTAATCCAAAGATTTACTCGACCGAGAGAGCGACAACTCTCCGGAAGGTATGTGAACGTGAATGGACTGGAAAGGATAAGAAAAAATTTCGCGATGGGACTCCAGATGAGTGGATCATTGTACAAGGATTAGCGGAAGGGACCATATTAGCAAGAGTACTCCCACAATTTTTAAGACAAATAATGACGTCTGCGGATCGACTAAGATTAGTGTTAACTATAAGAGTAAGAGTTGAAGGGTGTTTGGTTATGGAATTACGTGGCGAACAGGCGATAAAGTCAGCTTTTCAAAGTACCAAAAGTATCCAAGAAAGCATTGCGACAGCCGCGACGGCTCGGGGAATGGTAAATGGCAAGTTGTGGGAAATGCTAGCCAAAGTGAAGTCCATAAGTTATAACCAGTCGGAACACACGCTGCATCTATATTTTCTCACACGAGAGATAGCGAAGAGGTACGCGGGAGTAACAGTCCCATACCACAAGCAGGTGCATGCGCTCCGAAATTTGCATGAAAAAGAGCCGGAAGCTGAGAAAGTCTGGGACAGAAGAATCACCGGAAATGGTACAGGAATGGGGTTCCATCCGGAATACACCATAATAATGCGGAATGTCACGCGGAGTGTAGACATCCTGAAATTGCATGGCTATCTGCAAACGATTATACCGGCAGAATTCAGATTTGAGGAACTGGATCAAGGAAGTCCACTATCCGCCACGTCTCTGGACTGGGAGATAGTAGTGGATGCAAGTGGGTGCCCCGCGAAACTCAGGGGTATCGAGAGGGTAATGTGGTGCGGGACGGTATTGCTACTGGAACACCCGGCCACCAGAGGAAGAATCCATTGCATGAGGTGTGGAGGAGCAGGACACCAAATGCGTGGATGTAAGTTGTCTACAGAACAATTAAAAGAAAACAATTGTTTAGCAGTAACAGTGGAGGAAGTGGAGATGATCTACTCACCTGATCCCATCTTTGCCAGTATGGAGGCATTACGGGAAGAAGTACGACAAAATTGTCAGAAACAGGATGAGCAACAGGAACAACGGCGACTCAAGGATAAGCCACTAGCAGTGGTACAGACGTCGCCCAAGGTAGCAGAGGACAACCATTCGACCTCACAAGAGGACGATGTGGATGGGCAAGCCCAGCCCCAGGAAGAATCAGAGGAGGTACAGGAGAAATCCGAAGTGCCACCTCAAGACGGAAAAGATCAATGGATCACAGTGAAGCGGAAAACGCGAGGAAATGGGAGATCAGAAAAAGATGTCTCAAATGGTGGTGAGATGGAAAATACAGGGGAGGGTAAACCGGGTGACGAACCGGTAAAAGAGGTAATTGGAACTGGACAAGAAAACAAACCCAGACCCAAAAAAAAACCGAACATAACCAAAACCCAACCCGGGTCGGGACTATCAACCCGATCGGGGAACTCTGTAATTTCAAGTGGGACGCAACCAGATGTAACAGTGCGACTTAACTCGGCGGCGGATTTATTAACTATCGAGACTGATGCCAACGATGTCTTAAAGACACTGGAGAATGTAGTGCAGACTAACGAAGGGTCGGTAAAGTATTTTGTATGGGAAGAGCTGGCAGCTTCGCCTCAGAACAGATACACATTACGGGAAGCCTTAGTGGCGATGGGACTGCAGAAGATACCAACTGCGACAACAGGCAACTGTCAAGCCTACAGTATCGTGCAAGCATTATACAACTCATCCCTGAGGGCACACCCTGAAATTTTGGAAGAAGCCACAGCAAATCTGAAACAAGGATGTGCGGCAAGAGGCCTGATGGACTTTCAACTTAAGTATCCACCAGGTATAAGGAAACAAACACTGAGAAGTTTGGGGCGGGGCTACGACAGAATGACAGGTCGTCAGTCAGAAGCAGAGTTTAAAAGATATCTAGCAGAATATGGGAGCAGCCCGTCAGCGCTTGATACCACGGTAAGCTGCAAAATGTGGGGCAGTAATGATACTCTGGGTTGTATAGGAACAATGCTCCAGAGGCATATCTTTGTACTCAATGAAGATAGTCGAGGAAAATCTCTGGGGGCAATCCACTATGCACCAGAAATTAGGATGGCTCAGCGCAAAAAGTACGCGACATGTGGTGAGTATCCGATGGACATAAGGCAGTGTATCAAGGCAGTGAAAGAGTTAAAACAGGAGGCGATTCGCGGACAAGGTAAGATGCCACTAGTAATTCACTTCAAAGCAGCGCATTATCATGCATACTCGCATGGATGGAGGGCAAAAGAAGGGGTTACAAAAGCGGAACAGACACATGGAGATTACGAGGATGCAGATATGGGAGATCCAGCCGGAAGACAAATGGTTCTACGGCAAGAAGGGGGTGAAGGAGAATTACGGTCTCAAGCACCTCAATTCATCCACTCTCAAATTGAGCACCTGTTATCGACGGCAAAGTCAGGTACAGAAGATATTTTATATTTCCTCATCGACACAGTTACGTATCTACCAGCAGGAAATCAAGAAGAGCTGCTACAAGTTAATCTACGAGACCCAAGCATCCGTAAATTCTTTGCTGAAACCTACGAAGTAAGAGAGGACGTTTTGGAGCAGTGGCACCAACTAACGCAGGAGGCGTACGCAATGGAAAATTTTCCCATAGCCACAATCATGGCTGGAAGTGCGGGTACACCAGACGAGATCATGATATTACAAGCAGCAGAACCCAGTCCGGAGCCTGAGATTCCAGATGCAGAAGCAACGCGTATGCGAAAGAAAAGGGCAGTAGCTGAAACCTATGGCAAGGGACAAGAGGCCCCGCAGACAGAAGCGGAACCTGTGCGGAGAGAGTTATTTGATGAGTTGCAGGCGGCATCAAGTCAGGTATCAGAGGGTCGAGAAGAGGAACCAGAGTGGGCAAGGGTTTGGAATTCAATGGAAGTGGTGTGGAACCACCAACACGGAACCGCATTTCCACAAGTTGAAGCAGAAGAGAGAGTATGGAGACTCGCAGCAGCGAAGGAAGGAACTGCCATCATTCAATTGTTGGAGTGTTTCAGCCACCCCCACAAAATACTGGAAGGTATGAGTAGTGAGGTCTTGCACATACTGACGCGTAATTGGTGGACAGAATGTTGGGAGGCCCTATGCGCAAACCATCAAGGTAATAAGTACTCCCCAGAATTCATGGGGAGAATACAGGATTGGAGCAAAAGAGTAAGGGCGGTAACGAGTGTGCAGCAACAAGAAGCAATTCGACACAGTCGGGATGACTGGAACTTTATCAAGGCTCACAATTATGGGGGTATGTATTTGTGGAACTTGTGTGCACCACACAATAAAAGAATCTTTGCAACCATGACAATGTGTGCAAACACGTATCACACACAAATAGCGGCGGCACTAGGAGAAGCGGCAATGCCAAAAGAGGGCATCACATCTAAGGTAAACCGACTGGAGCGAGCGCAGAAGGCTATAGCGGGAATCCGAGCATTCACCAAGCGGTTAGAGAAGGAAGATGCCACAGTATGGCAGGAGATCGCTGCCTACTTCACACGAGCACTAACCAATATGCCAACATCAACAGGAACACAACACCAAGGGGACGAAGGAGGGGGACGGTCGCAATTAGACCCCCTTATCTTATATTAAGGGCACCGAGATGAGTGACGCGTATCATCAAGAAGTTCAGAGACTTACTAACATGATGGACGCGTATAGCCGGCACCTAATAACGGATGCAGCAATCGTAAAAGGAGAAGAGGTACGGAAAACACAAGCCGCAGCAGCCACGAACAAAATTAGCATATCAACGCAGAACGTTCGAGGCTTCAAGGCACAATCAAGACAGGAGTGGCTTCAATCCTGGCGAAACAAACCGATCGCAAGGAGGGCAGATTGCACACTTATTCAAGAAACACACATAACGACACGGAAAGAAGCGGAAGAGGTGACACGCATATGGGAACGCATGTGGAATCATACTGATCGAGACATTAGATTAGCGTATTGGAGTATTTCAGAGTCCAAGACTGGAGGAGTGGGGATTCTGTTAACCCCAGATCGCGGAAAGATTGCACGTCCTTGGAATCAAAGCAAGTGGACGGAGAGAGTGATTGCAGTGACGGTGGAAAACTGGAAGATCATAAATATCTATGCACCTGCTGATTGTAATACTAACCGTTCTCAGTTTTATCGGGATTTAGGTATGTGGTCGGTGTCAGCAGGGGAGGACGTCATACTGGCAGGAGACTTTAATTGCGTAGAGGTGCCGCAACTCGACCGTTTGGCACCAGGGAAGGCAGTGAAGTCCGAATGCAAGGAGCTATCAAGATTACTAGCGGTGAATGGTTGGTATGATGCGGCGTTAGCCCAGCACTCCGCGTGGGAAGCGGACAGACTCACCGAAAGTTTGGAGTTTACCTTCTGGCGGGGTGAAGTAGCGAGCAGATTGGATAGGATTTACATTCCGATCCACAAGTACGAGTGGGTAGATTGTTTCGATACACGCACACCGTTAGTCGCATCTGATCACGAAGAAGTTTCGGTAATACTAAGCGAACCGCAGCAACGACACAAAGAGAAACCCGCTCACACATTTCGATTAAAGTATCCAGTGGCCGGGGCAAATCGCAAACGGGTGGTTGAAGAGGTGGTAACGGAAGTAACAACCAGAAAGGGCGGAACAGGACAAATTGAAGAAGATTGGGATGACCAAGTGCAGAGGTGGATTGCAGCGATTATGCGTGTACGAAAAAGGGTGCGACAGAGAAGGAAACGGAAGGCAGTCCAGCTAACGCAATCCCTTTTCGGAATGAGCACCTCGAGAAATCAAGTGTTGGATATCGCAGCGCAAGAAGCCATAGAGGAGAACAAAGTACGACTAGGACGTAAATTTCGAAGAAGTATGGATTCATTGCGATGGCTATTTAGGCGTACGGCAGTCTGGGAGAGTAACCAACGAGTATCAGCCATTACGGTGCCTGGACTACAAGAAACACATCAGACAAGGTTGAGTATCCCAGATAAGTTTGCGATGACATGGAAGGCAGTGCTCAGTTGTAGGCATAGTAAAGTTCGGACGGACCAATTGGAACAAAGGCTGGACAGATTTGTCACGTTTCCGAGCGACAGAAAGGTAAGAGCAAGCGACAACGAAGAATTACTGGAACCGGTCGATGAAGCAGACATTATGCAGGCTATAAAGTCTCTAGAGAGGAGGAAAGCGGGAGGTCCAGATGGACTCAACAACGACTTCTATAAGGACTTTGCGGACGAGGTGATCAGTGATTTGTGTAAGGTAAGTAACGCAATCCTACAAGGACAGGATCCACCAAAGTCGTTTTTGGAAGCGACGATCATACCACTCCGGAAGAAGGGCGACTCCGATAATGCAATGGACTACCGGCCGATATCATTGTTGCAGTCCAGCTACAAGATTTTTGCCAAGGTAATTGCGATGAGACTACAGAGATTTTTGGGAAGGTTGATAGGGGACACCCAGCAAGGGTTCGTGCACGGCCGACGGATGGACAGAGCAGTAGTACTCATGCTGGACATGCTGGAAAACTACAGTAAAAGACCAAGGACGAAGAGCGCGGAAAACAGTGGAGGGGTTCTGATGATTGACTTCGCCAAGGCTTACGACACTATTGATCGGGACTTCCTTATGGTGGTACTTCAAAAGTTTGGTTTCTCACAGCGTTTTATCGATGTCATGATCAAAATTCACCAAGGAACGACGGCAAGATTCCTAGTCAACGGAGAACAATCCAGTGCGATACAAGTGGTGTCAGGCATACGACAAGGGTGCCCTCTCGCGCCGCTGTTATTTATACTTGCAGTGGAGCCTCTGGGATTAGCCATCACACAAGACAAGGAACTGGAAGGCATAACGATTGGAAATTCAACACAACAGTGGGAGCAAAGATTTACCGCCTTCGTTGACGATTCAACAATTTTTTTTCGTGAAGGCAAACATATGAAGAAAGCCCTAGATATTGTCGAAAGGTTTGGACAACTCTCTGGTTTACGGATGCAGCCGGCGAAGAGTCAGGTCATACTATTGGAGGCAGAACAGTATCCCATGGAATGGTACACAGTACCGGTATTGCAACCCGGCGAATCGGTAAGATACCTGGGATATCAAATAGGAAATTCTTCTCTCAGAGAAAAAAACTGGGCGGGCAGACTACGTGCGATCCAACGGCGTCTCATCACAGCCACGAAATGTGCAACTTCGGTAGATGAACGAGTGACACTTTTTAATTCGATCGCGATCCCGGCTATCCTATTTACGGCGAAAGCTTACCTGCCCTCTGAAGACACACGACGTGAACTAATGGCACTCCAAAAGCGGTTCATATGGAGTAAAACGACGGACACAGATGGAGGGCGGCACAAAATCTCACCACTACTACTCTTCACGCCCAAGAAAGCGGGTGGACTCGGGCTCATCTCCATCCCTGCAGCGTTACATACATTAGTGGTGAAGGAAGCCACGATGTGGATGTTGGAGCCGATGGATAGATACAACACGGCTTGGAGGAATTGGACGCGGCTAGATACATGTACAAATTCTAACCTATGGTTTTCCTTTTATGACACAGGTCAGAAGGAACGACACACGCAAAGAGGAAGCGCAGCAGCGATGATAGGTAGATCGCTATCGGACACGCTAGGACCATCATCAGCTGAACGACAAGAGCTATCGAAATATGTTGCGGCACATCTCCCCAAACTACGGGCACACTGTCAAACGCAAACATTAGACCCGGCTATTGGAATACACATCAACGAAGAAGTCAGCGTAACAGCAGATTTAAGCACGATACCCTGGCATGGACTCGGGCCGGACCACTTGAAAAGATTCTGGGGAACGTATACATGGTTTGCGAACCCATGGATCCAGGACCAAGCCAATGGTGCAATAGCGTGGAAGAAGTACGACCGATGCATACAAGGAACAATTGCGGACTTATGCATAAAGAAGGAGTCAGATACGACTTTTTCATGGAAAGCGAAATTCAAGACGAAGAAAGGGCACACAAGGGCGAAAGTAGGTCGGTGGCTGTTAACCATTATTTTATGCTCTCCACGGGTAGCGGTAGGTCAATACTTGGGAGATCCCGGATCACTACGCCTACTTTGGGCGCCGAAGCACTGGCTCTCAATGGACTGGAAGGTACAAGAAGCGCGAACGATAAGTGGAGTCGACGTCACGACAGGCACGCAGTGCAAGCTACGACAAAGGCAAGATGGATTATATTGGGATTGTGTGCATTTCATTTCGCCAGATCAGAAGCCAGGATTTGTGAAGAGGAGTGAGTGGCCACATGGTTTGGTATTCGACGCGCACCCGACAATCCACGGAATAGCATGGGAAACAACTGAAGATGTCCGCCCAAGCTCCATCAAACATTGGTTAAGGAGAACGTTCAGGAGATTGTACTACAAGATCATTGCTAAGCCGTTACACAGAATTGAAAAGCGATGGAACGACAAAAGGGCGCAGGACACGTGGAATGGTTTCGTTCAAGAACAAACGACGCGAGATGTATGGAGACATGATCACATGCTGTCGGACTACCAACGCTGGAGTCTCTACAGGATGGCTACGTTCCAGCTTAATTGTTATTATGATGGATATACATCACAAGGCGGGTGCGCAATGGATCATCATTGCTCGGCACCTGGGAAAGGGGTCACACATATTGTGTGGGGGTGTACGCGTGCCCAGAAATTATGGGCACGCGTTCTAAGCTTATGGAACGGATGGTGGGTTAATGCAGCGGACTTAGACTTATACAAATGGTTCTTTGTGACGCGACAGGCACCACCAGTATCACGGATAATCATGCGGAGACTAACAACCAGATGTGGACAGGAAGCTCAAGCGTGCAGCAAGGAAATGGCAAGACTGTGGTGGGCAATGTGTTCAATCGGCGCCACCTGGCTTTGGCAACTACGGAATGAAGAAATCTTTCAAGGACTACACAGGACAGAGCACGAACATATAGGGTATCTATGGAAGAAAACCTTGGAGCAAGTGCAGGCAGCGATTGCGTTTGAAAAGAAGTATGCAAGTTCGAGGATCCGAGGAATACGAATGCAGATATGTCTCGAGAGCATCCAAGGTGAGATGCAAGACCGACCGATTGATCGCCAGAAAATTTTACTCTCGTATCATCGAGAAGAGTATCGATCAGAGGACGGTTTATATAGAGAACTCAGGAATTTTATTGTAGCTAATAGTTAATAATTACTAAATAGACTACGTTTTACAACAACAACAGTTTGTAGTACCGTGGAAACTTGCCGTCTTTTCTCGGTCAAGTACGAAATTTATGATTACAAAATTATGTGTAAAAAACGCCAACTATGACCTCTAAGCACAAATCTTTTTATGCTCCGAAACTTTTTGATCACTAGGATTATTCCTAGTAAGTTATTACTTAAAAGTAGCTTTTACGATTTGCGTAAAAACTGATGTGTAAAATCTTACCTCTTAAGGCTGTCTGTTGGCCATTGGATCGTTCTTTCCCGCCAGTTTGTACGTTATTAGCGCGTTGTTTGGCACCGAAGATGCCGATGTGGTCGATGGATTTCGTACGATGGAAAAATTGGCCGCACACGGTGGGTTCCTCGCGTCGTTTAACGTCCACGAATTGATTCATGTACGTACGCACGGCCGCGATTGAGGGATTGTTGCTATAATTTTTCCACACCTGGGGAAAGTCTCAGTCGAGACTTGCCAAAAAGGGCAATCTCGACCCTGTGATTGGTCGAGAAGATTAATCCCATTTTGATCGGCGAACCAGGCGTTGGCAAAACCGCTCAACAGTACTTCATCCAAGATGCGAATCCCTTGCTGGACGACGCGATTCGAAAAAACATTATACAATTCACCAAACAGCTCGAAGATGGTGAAATTGTTCTGCGCGCTCGTCGGTGTGAATGATAGCGCGTTCCCTGTGGACATCAGTGCAAGCGATTCTGTGGGAGACTTGAAGGACGCTATCAAGACAAAGATGGAAAACGATCTCAAGGCGATCGATGCGGACAAGCTGGAGCTTTTCTTGGCCAAGAAGGGCGACGCGTGGTTGGACGAGGACGGCGCGGATGCAGTGACGTTCGATGAATATAGACACGCTGTGGTATTTGATGAACATGGACAGTTATCACGCTTTGAGAAAATGAAATCATCGTTGTGGATCAAGAACCCGAAGAATTTTGGAGTCAACTTTAAGCCAAAGGAAGGGGATATCCACGTCTTGGTAGTGATCCCACCGACAGGTAAAAAGCAGCGTTTGGAGTGGGAATCGACTCGGTGGGGATCACACAATTACCACCCGGAATTAAAGTACTTTCGGTTGGAAAAAGGAGACATGGAGAAGTCCGGACTTTCTCCTCTTCGCTTGATTCTCTACTGCAGACCTACTTTCCACAGCCAAGTCAAGTTTCTGAGGGAGAAGGTGTTGGATAAAGGTCATTTGGGCTGGATTCTCGGCCCGCCTGGAACGGGAAAGTCAACTACTGCGATGGCATTTGCTTTGACGTTGGACAGAAGGGAATGGATGGTAACGTGGATACATGTAAACAAAAAATCCATGAAATGGGACTGCGTGCGTCTCATTGGCAACGAACGAACGACTCGAACTCTTCAAGGGACTAGGGACGTGAAGGAAATATTGTCGATGGAAGATACGAGGCACCATTTCGTGCTCGTTGACGGGTGGACTGCTTCAGACGATTTGAATAAGTTGACACGCTTTTGCGTTGAATGGTTGTTGTACAATGAGGGGGTGAAGCAGCGGCGGCTCGCGTTTGTTTGTTCCGTTTCTACTCGTGGTAAGATCCAAGAGGACATGGAGATTGTGACTAAATCAATGGAGTTCCATGTGTGGTCGTGGACTCTGGATGAGTATCTCGATGCGATCAAGAATGATGAGGTACTCAAGAGTGTATCGCAAGTTCTGGATGCCCCATCAGTGTTGTCCCATGAAAAAACGTCTCCCGAGACAATGGTAGAGTCCAAGTATTACTACGCAGGGGGATCCTGTCGTAACATGTTTCACTATCGCACTGCAATCGTAAAGTCGAGGTTGAAGAATGCCGTGGATTCTTTGATTGATGCTGCGACTGTTGCAACTAGTGGCCAGCGTTCTTCTTCAAGCATTACTCGTCTGTTTGGGAAGTTCCAGCGATATGGATCACGTGTAATCAGTCAATATGCTGCAACACAAATTGCCGTTAAATGTAGTCCAGATACTATTGAGAGGCTCATGTCGACGCATCGACACTGTTCGAATCCAGCATTGAATGGATGGATGTTGGAAATGGTGTTTTTCGCAAGGCTTCGAAAACGTGGCATTAAACTTGTAGATGCGTCAGGAAATGTACTTGAGACGTGGAGTCAATCAGCTGTTATGGTTTCGGATGAAATACCTCCGCTTTCAGCTACTCGCCCCGTTTGGATTAAACCAGAAAAATGGAATCAAGGTGGCTACGACGCTGTCATGGTGTCTAAACGTACTCAGCACGTGCGTTTCGTGCAAGTGACGAGTGCCCACAAACATTCTTTTCGTATCGAATACTTCCATGGATGGTTGAACATGCTGTCGCACTCGCCCGAGAGGTTTGAGGTGAAGAAAATGGAAATTATCTTTATTGTCGAGGAATACAAGCTGAGCACGTTCGAGATCATAACGGTGACGGGAGACGGACTCCTCACAGAGTTTGGCTGGTTGAAGGGCGAGGCAAGGGATCGGGTACGGGTGGTAGGCATTGAGGGGCTAACTGGGCTATATGTATGATCTTTCATAATACATGCAGCGTTCTATGATCGGTGAACAACTGCCAGAATGCGTATACGGTATGAGGTTTGACAATTGTCAGAATGCTTGTACTTGGTATAAGTTATGCCAGTTTTGATAAGGTTGATAAAGCATCGATTGCCAAAAAGAATTGAGAAACTCACTGAAAATCATCATGGCATACATTACCCACGACATGAATGACACGTCGCGAATACAATAGCCATCCCCTGAGCTCGCATCAAAGTTGACAGTCGAACTATAACATCCAGTGGCTTCACTGACTGGAATCCCACTACAAGGAAGCGTTGACGAGCGTGGTCACAGAAATACTGCTGGGGGTACATTGTAGTGAGGTATGTTTGAGTATGTGTATCTTGCCATTTCATAAACAAAGAGAAATGGGACTCCAAAGACCGTTACTTTAGAGAAAACTCGCCTGCCAATCAGGGTCCTGGCCACCTAACTAAAAACGATTCCCGCATGCCAATTGAGCTAGAACACAGGCAGTAAACATGAGCCTACGACAATCAACTCTGACATAAGGTAGAGTCCAAGGCGACGTGAGTCCACGGGCAATTGCGAGGATGAGACAGGTGGCTACGGCCACAAAATGTTTGGTATCTATCAATGTGTCCAACTTGTACAATACAAAAAGACGGTTGTGACCTATACTCGAGATTATAGGTCACAACCACTGGATACGCAAGCGCCATAGTTGTCCAGAACTCGTCAATGGCAACGGGCCCCGGCTCTTCTTCTTGTTCCTGGGTTAAGTCATGCATTAAAGAAGCAGCGTCACTCCACGTGTCATAGTCAAAGCGCACTTTGACTTCATCTAGAGGTGCGGCGTAGGTTGGGCTGGTTAGAGGGTGCAGTACTTCATTCAATTGCAACGAAGAGAGCGAGAGAGCACACGTCACATATTTTTCATAAAGTTAGAGAAGCGAGAATCCATTGGCCGAATCATATTTTGCAACATGTCATTATAAATGTATATACCGGTACAGTACTTACAAGTTTTCAATGGGTGTAGAGAAACGAGAATCCATTGGTCGAATCATATTTTACGACATGTCTCTGGAAACCTTTCTAATTGGTGGATTGTTTCTGCGGGTACTGTACATAACGTCACATTTCTTACAAACGGGTACGTAAGGTCACATATATTTCATGTAAAAACACAGTTAGAGAAACGAGAATCCATTGGTCGAATCATATTTTGCGACATGTCACTGAAACCTTTCTAATTGGTGGATTTGAATCCCCTCCATTATATCCATTGGCCAAATCATATTTGCGACATGTCACTGGAAACCTTTCTAATTGGTGAATTTTACTCATCTTTTTGCATTTAATATGAGATAACCAGAGTATCTACACCTAACCCTGGCACTGTTCTAGGGGTAGTTTTTGACGCTGAACCGATTTATGAAATCACATTCTGCGACACGCCACTGGAAACCTTCCAAAATTGATAAAAACTACTTTATCGATTAAAACCTCAAAAACCGAGTTGTATCGACTATGTAACATGTCGATCTAGACGTAATTTTTGGCGCTCTTTCACGTGGTGAAGTCGTATTTTATGTACCACTTGTACTTTTTATGAAATTGAGATATTATTTTGGCCTGTCTTTAACACGGGTGTAGCCGGGTCATACCAGATGGGAAATTTTACGCTGATTCCGAATATTCAACGCCAGCAAGTGTACGACGTCTAGTTTAGAAGTTATTAGCAAAAACGTTTTCTTTAAAAAAGTGCATTTTTTAGCACATAAATGTACTTTCTGAAGCCGCGAAAAACATCTGGCTTGACGACTATAGCTGAGCATCTAGAACAAGTGCGTACGCAACTTTTAAAAAAAAAATTGGAGCAATCGGAGCAGTAGTTATGGAGATATCCCATTTTTCGTGCGTCAAAATTGGTATGAAATCGCAACAATTTTCGTTAACATTTGGTTAACTTTTGACCATATTTCCCCTTTTACATTCATGAAGCAGAAATGTCAGGATATGTGAAGGTACAGTTCTAGGGGTAGTTTTTGACGCTCTTTCACGTGGTGTAATCAGATTCGGCGAGATTTCATTAGTTTTTCGAAGCGGATCAAAAACGTGAATTTGACAATAGTAAAAATTTCACACATAAATGTACTTTTTGAAGCCGCAAAAAACATCTGGTCGGGTGACTATAGCGGAACATGTAGAACTCGCGCGTACGCAACTTTTAAAACAAAATCTGGCTTAATCGGAGCAGTAGTTTTGGAGATATGGCGTTTTTTGTGCCTCAAAAATGGCCAAAAATCAGTTGAATTTTTGCAAATTTTCACCTTATTTTCCCTTGCAAATCCATGAAGCAGATCTTTTAGGATATCAGACGGGACCGTTCTAGGTGTACTTTTTGACGCTCTTTCACGTGGTGTAATCAGATTCGGCGAGATTTTATTAGTTTTTCGAAGCGGTTAAAAACTGTGCTGAAAAATCGGCTAAAATGGGGTCAAATTGTCTCGAAATGATTGCCCGTCCAACTTTAACACGAATTTGCGGCGTCAATATTGCTCGGATTTCTGACGAGACGACGGATTTGGAATCCTCGTGAAACGGGACGTTTAAACGAGTACCATATTTGCTATGATCGGACGCGAATTGACGAAGTGGCTTGTTTTTATTTCTTGCTCCCAGAATCTCCGTTGAATTCACTAGGTACATGTAGTCGTCGCCGTGGATTCAAAAAGGTCCCAGAAGCATTTCGAAACTAAAACGAAGCCGAATTATACGAAATCAATTGGTGTCCCCCCTAATTTGATCACGCTGATCACGAATATAAAGTCAGATTCGGTGAGAATATAAAATCTGAGGAGTTATTTAGTTTTAAAAATTAATTTTTCATAAATTATCAAAAAATACACGTTTTTTTAAATTATTGTAGTCAAAATTAGTGATTTTGACAGAAAAGCATATGTGTTTAGTATTCATTTTTGATGCCCCGTCTGACCTGCTATGCCCCGTCTGCTGAATATTGCAGTTTTTTTTTTGGTTCGCATGTTTCCTCGTTTTAAATGAAAACGAGTGCGACAACGCCGAAAACGTCCTTGAGAAGGTTTTATAGAGCTATTTACGTACTACAAAGTTGGTTTAGAATGTGGTATACAAAATATGAATGTAGGCGGCGTTAGCCGCCTTTTCAACTTTTTTCCTATGTGATTTGCAGCAAAATTTACGTACTTTTACCTGTTATAGTTGACCACAGCAATTTTTTTTTTGACAGGGTTTGTAGTACCGTGGAAACTTGCCGTCTTTTCTCGGTCAAGTACGAAATTTATGTTTCCAAAATTATGTGTAAAAAACGCCAACTTATGTGCTAAGCACTAATCTTTTTATGCTCCGAAACTTTTTGATCACTAGGATTATTCCTAGTAAGTTATTACTTAAAAGTAGCTTTTACGATTTGCGTAAAAACTGATGTGTAAAATCTTACCTCTTAAGGCTGTCTGTTGGCCATTGGATCGTTCTTTCCCGCCAGTTTGTACGTTATTAGCGCGTTGTTTGGCACCGAAGATGCCGATGTGGTCGATGGATTTCGTACGATGGAAAAATTGGCCGCACACGGTGGGTTCCTCGCGTCGTTTAACGTCCACGAATTGATTCATGTACGTACGCACGGCCGCGATTGAGGGATTGTTGCTATAATTTTTCCACACCTGGGGAAAGTCTCAGTCGAGACTTGCCAAAAAGGGCAATCTCGACCCTGTGATTGGTCGAGAAGATTAATCCCATTTTGATCGGCGAACCAGGCGTTGGCAAAACCGCTCAACAGTACTTCATCCAAGATGCGAATCCCTTGCTGGACGACGCGATTCGAAAAAACATTATACAATTCACCAAACAGCTCGAAGATGGTGAAATTGTTCTGCGCGCTCGTCGGTGTGAATGATAGCGCGTTCCCTGTGGACATCAGTGCAAGCGATTCTGTGGGAGACTTGAAGGACGCTATCAAGACAAAGATGGAAAACGATCTCAAGGCGATCGATGCGGACAAGCTGGAGCTTTTCTTGGCCAAGAAGGGCGACGCGTGGTTGGACGAGGACGGCGCGGATGCAGTGACGTTCGATGAATATAGACACGCTGTGGTATTTGATGAACCTGGACAGTTATCACGCTTTGAAAAATGAAATCATCGTTGTGGATCAAGAACCCGAAGAATTTTGGAGTCAACTTTAAGCCAAAGGAAGGGGATATCCACGTCTTGGTAGTGATTCCACCTACAGGTAAAAAGCAGCGTTTGGAGTGGGAATCGACTCGGTGGGGATCACACAATTACCACCCGGAATTAAAGTACTTTCGGTTGGAGGAAGGAGACATGGAGAAGTCTGGACTTTCTCCTCTTCGCTTGATTCTCTACTGCAGACCTACTTTCCACGGCCAAGTCAAGTTTCTGAGGGATAAGGTGTTGGATAAAGGTCATTTGGGCTGGATTCTCGGCCCGCCTGGAACGGGAAAGTCAACTACTGCGATGGCATTTGCTTTGACGTTGGACAGAAGGGAATGGATGGTGACGTGGATACATGTAAACAAAAAAATCCATGAAATGGGACTGCGTGCGTCTCATTGGCAACGAACGAACGACTCGAACTCTTCAAGGGACTAGGGACGTGAAGGAAATATTGTCGATGGAAGATACGAGGCACCATTTCGTGCTCGTTGACGGGTGGACTGCTTCAGACGATTTGAATAAGTTGACACGCTTTTGCGTTGAATGGTTGTTGTACAATGAGGGGGTGAAGCAGCGGCGGCTCGCGTTTGTTTGTTCCGTTTCTACTCGTGGTAAGATCCAAGAGGACATGGAGATTGTGACTAAATCAATGGAGTTCCATGTGTGGTCGTGGACTCTGGATGAGTATCTCGATGCGATCAAGAATGATGAGGTATTCAAGAGTGTATCGCAAGTTCTGGATGCCCCATCAGTGTTGTCCCATGAAAAAACGTCTCCCGAGACAATGGTAGAGTCCAAGTATTACTACGCAGGGGGATCCTGTCGTAACATGTTTCACTATCGCACTGCAATCGTAAAGTCGAGGTTGAAGAATGCCGTGGATTCTTTGATTGATGCTGCGACTGTCGCAACTAGTGGCCAGCGTTCTTCTTCAAGCATTACTCGTCTGTTTGGGAAGTTCCAGCGTTATGGATCACGTGTAATCAGTCAATATGCTGCAACACAAATTGCCGTCAAGTGTAGTCCAGATACTATCGAGAGGCTCATGTCGACGTATCGACTCTGTTCGAATCCAGCATTGAATGGATGGATGTTGGAAATGGTGTTTTTCGCAAGGCTTCGAAAAGGTGGCCTAAAACTTGTCGATGTGTCAGGAAATGTACTTGAGACGTGGAGTCAATCAGCTGTTATGGTGTCGGATGACATACCTCCGCTTTCAGTTACTCGCCCCGTTTGGATTAAACCAGAACAATGGAATCAAGGTGGCTACGACGCTGTCATGGTGTCTAAACGTACTCAGCACGTGCGTTTCGTGCAAGTGACGAGTGCCCACAAACATTCTTTTCGTATCGAATACTTCCATGGATGGTTGAACATGCTGTCGCACTCGCCCGAGAGGTTTGAGGTGAAGAAAATGGAGATTATCTTTATTGTCGAGGAATACAAGCTGAGCACGTTCGAGATCATAACGGTGACGGGAGACGGACTCCTCACAGAGTTTGGCTGGTTGAAGGGCGAGGCAAGGGATCGGGTACGGGTGGTAGGCATTGAGGGGCTAACTGGGCTATATGTATGATCTTTCATAATACATGCAGCGTTCTATGATCGGTGAACAACTGCCAGAATGCGTATACGGTATGAGGTTTGACAATTGTCAGAATGCTTGTACTTGGTATAAGTTATGCCAGTTTTGATAAGGTTGATAAAGCATCGATTGCCAAAAAGAATTGAGAAACTCACTGAAAATCATCATGGCATACATTACCCACGACATGAATGACACGTCGCGAATACAATAGCCATCCCCTGAGCTCGCATCAAAGTTGACAGTCGAACTATAACATCCAGTGGCTTCACTGACTGGAATCCCACTACAAGGAAGCGTTGACGAGCGTGGTCACAGAAATACTGCTGGGGGTACATTGTAGTGAGGTATGTTTGAGTATGTGTATCTTGCCATTTCATAAACAAAGAGAAATGGGACTCCAAAGACCGTTACTTTAGAGAAAACTCGCCTGCCAATCAGGGTCCTGGCCACCTAACTAAAAACGATTCCCGCATGCCAATTGAGCTAGAACACAGGCAGTAAACATGAGCCTACGACAATCAACTCTGACATAAGGTAGAGTCCAAGGCGACGTGAGTCCACGGGCAATTGCGAGGATGAGACAGGTGGCTACGGCCACAAAATGTTTGGTATCTATCAATGTGTCCAACTTGTACAATACAAAAAGACGGTTGTGACCTATACTCGAGATTATAGGTCACAACCACTGGATACGCAAGCGCCATAGTTGTCCAGAACTCGTCAATGGCAACGGGCCCCGGCTCTTCTTCTTGTTCCTGGGTTAAGTCATGCATTAAAGAAGCAGCGTCACTCCACGTGTCATAGTCAAAGCGCACTTTGACTTCATCTAGAGGTGCGGCGTAGGTTGGGCTGGTTAGAGGGTGCAGTACTTCATTCAATTGCAACGAAGAGAGCGAGAGAGCACACGTCACATATTTTTCATAAAGTTAGAGAAGCGAGAATCCATTGGCCGAATCATATTTTGCAACATGTCATTATAAATGTATATACCGGTACAGTACTTACAAGTTTTCAATGGGTGTAGAGAAACGAGAATCCATTGGTCGAATCATATTTTACGACATGTCTCTGGAAACCTTTCTAATTGGTGGATTGTTTCTGCGGGTACTGTACATAACGTCACATTTCTTACAAACGGGTACGTAAGGTCACATATATTTCATGTAAAAACACAGTTAGAGAAACGAGAATCCATTGGTCGAATCATATTTTGCGACATGTCACTGAAACCTTTCTAATTGGTGGATTTGAATCCCCTCCATTATATCCATTGGCCAAATCATATTTGCGACATGTCACTGGAAACCTTTCTAATTGGTGAATTTTACTCATCTTTTTGCATTTAATATGAGATAACCAGAGTATCTACACCTAACCCTGGCACTGTTCTAGGGGTAGTTTTTGACGCTGAACCGATTTATGAAATCACATTCTGCGACACGCCACTGGAAACCTTCCAAAATTGATAAAAACTACTTTATCGATTAAAACCTCAAAAACCGAGTTGTATCGACTATGTAACATGTCGATCTAGACGTAATTTTTGGCGCTCTTTCACGTGGTGAAGTCGTATTTTATGTACCACTTGTACTTTTTATGAAATTGAGATATTATTTTGGCCTGTCTTTAACACGGGTGTAGCCGGGTCATACCAGATGGGAAATTTTACGCTGATTCCGAATATTCAACGCCAGCAAGTGTACGACGTCTAGTTTAGAAGTTATTAGCAAAAACGTTTTCTTTAAAAAAGTGCATTTTTTAGCACATAAATGTACTTTCTGAAGCCGCGAAAAACATCTGGCTTGACGACTATAGCTGAGCATCTAGAACAAGTGCGTACGCAACTTTTAAAAAAAAAATTGGAGCAATCGGAGCAGTAGTTATGGAGATATCCCATTTTTCGTGCGTCAAAATTGGTATGAAATCGCAACAATATTCGTTAACATTTGGTTAACTTTTGACCATATTTCCCCTTTTACATTCATGAAGCAGAAATGTCAGGATATGTGAAGGTACAGTTCTAGGGGTAGTTTTTGACGCTCTTTCACGTGGTGTAATCAGATTCGGCGAGATTTCATTAGTTTTTCGAAGCGGATCAAAAACGTGAATTTGACAATAGTAAAAATTTCACACATAAATGTACTTTTTGAAGCCGCAAAAAACATCTGGTCGGGTGACTATAGCGGAACATGTAGAACTCGCGCGTACGCAACTTTTAAAACAAAATCTGGCTTAATCGGAGCAGTAGTTTTGGAGATATGGCGTTTTTTGTGCCTCAAAAATGGCCAAAAATCAGTTGAATTTTTGCAAATTTTCACCTTATTTTCCCTTGCAAATCCATGAAGCAGATCTTTTAGGATATCAGACGGGACCGTTCTAGGTGTACTTTTTGACGCTCTTTCACGTGGTGTAATCAGATTCGGCGAGATTTTATTAGTTTTTCGAAGCGGTTAAAAACTGTGCTGAAAAATCGGCTAAAATGGGGTCAAATTGTCTCGAAATGATTGCCCGTCCAACTTTAACACGAATTTGCGGCGTCAATATTGCTCGGATTTCTGACGAGACGACGGATTTGGAATCCTCGTGAAACGGGACGTTTAAACGAGTACCATATTTGCTATGATCGGACGCGAATTGACGAAGTGGCTTGTTTTTATTTCTTGCTCCCAGAATCTCCGTTGAATTCACTAGGTACATGTAGTCGTCGCCGTGGATTCAAAAAGGTCCCAGAAGCATTTCGAAACTAAAACGAAGCCGAATTATACGAAATCAATTGGTGTCCCCCCTAATTTGATCACGCTAATCACGAATATAAAGTCAGATTCGGTGAGAATATAAAATTTGAGGAGTTATTTAGTTTTAAAAATTAATTTTTCATAAATTATCAAAAAATACACGTTTTTTTTAAATTATTTTAGTCAAAATTAGTGATTTTGACAGAAAAGCATATGTGTTTAGTATTCATTTTTGATGCCCCGTCTGACCTGCTATGCCCCGTCTGCTGTATATTGCAGTTTTTTTTTTGGTTCGCATGTTTCCTCGTTTTAAATGAAAACGAGTGCGACAACGCCGAAAACATCCTTGAGAAGGTTTTGTAGAGCTATTTACGTACTACAAAGTTGCTTTAGAATGTGGTATACAAAATATGAATGTAGGCGGCGTTAGCCGCCTTTTCAACTTTTTTCCTATGTGATTTGCAGCAAAATTTACGTACTTTTACCTGTTATAGTTGACCACAGCAATTTTTTTTTTGACAGGGTTTGTAGTACCGTGGAAACTTGCCGTCTTTTCTCGGTCAAGTACGAAATTTATGTTTCCAAAATTATGTGTAAAAAACGCCAACTTATGTGCTAAGCACTAATCTTTTTATGCTCCGAAACTTTTTGATCACTAGGATTATTCCTAGTAAGTTATTACTTAAAAGTAGCTTTTACGATTTGCGTAAAAACTGATGTGTAAAATCTTACCTCTTAAGGCTGTCTGTTGGCCATTGGATCGTTCTTTCCCGCCAGTTTGTACGTTATTAGCGCGTTGTTTGGCACCGAAGATGCCGATGTGGTCGATGGATTTCGTACGATGGAAAAATTGGCCGCACACGGTGGGTTCCTCGCGTCGTTTAACGTCCACGAATTGATTCATGTACGTACGCACGGCCGCGATTGAGGGATTGTTGCTATAATTTTTCCACACCTGGGGAAAGTCTCAGTCGAGACTTGCCAAAAAGGGCAATCTCGACCCTGTGATTGGTCGAGAAGATTAATCCCATTTTGATCGGCGAACCAGGCGTTGGCAAAACCGCTCAACAGTACTTCATCCAAGATGCGAATCCCTTGCTGGACGACGCGATTCGAAAAAACATTATACAATTCACCAAACAGCTCGAAGATGGTGAAATTGTTCTGCGCGCTCGTCGGTGTGAATGATAGCGCGTTCCCTGTGGACATCAGTGCAAGCGATTCTGTGGGAGACTTGAAGGACGCTATCAAGACAAAGATGGAAAACGATCTCAAGGCGATCGATGCGGACAAGCTGGAGCTTTTCTTGGCCAAGAAGGGCGACGCGTGGTTGGACGAGGACGGCGCGGATGCAGTGACGTTCGATGAATATAGACACGCTGTGGTATTTGATGAACCTGGACAGTTATCACGCTTTGAAAAAATGAAATCATCGTTGTGGATCAAGAACCCGAAGAATTTTGGAGTCAACTTTAAGCCAAAGGAAGGGGATATCCACGTCTTGGTAGTGATTCCACCTACAGGTAAAAAGCAGCGTTTGGAGTGGGAATCGACTCGGTGGGGATCACACAATTACCACCCGGAATTAAAGTACTTTCGGTTGGAGGAAGGAGACATGGAGAAGTCTGGACTTTCTCCTCTTCGCTTGATTCTCTACTGCAGACCTACTTTCCACGGCCAAGTCAAGTTTCTGAGGGATAAGGTGTTGGATAAAGGTCATTTGGGCTGGATTCTCGGCCCGCCTGGAACGGGAAAGTCAACTACTGCGATGGCATTTGCTTTGACGTTGGACAGAAGGGAATGGATGGTGACTTGGATACATGTAAACAAAAAATCCATGAAATGGGACTGCGTGCGTCTCATTGGCAACGAACGA
>MIQA02002352.1:32297-77557 GCA_001887855.2 Sclerospora graminicola | reverse complement strand
TCATACTTCGATCCTGTTCGCTTCGTCGCACGGTTGCGTAGTACCACCTTACCCATCTTTGTTGCACCTTCAAACTGATCCGTACCACTTCTGGGCTGATTATGGTCAAACTCTATGGCGATCTTCAACCATCCTGATCTCTCGATAAACAGCCTGGAACCAGCTCGAGATCTGCCTCTCAGACACTGTTCGCCCCATATCCAACCCGGCTTAACTGAAAACGCCGTCTCTCGTCACACCTGGAAGCCGGTTTGGGGCCGATCGGTTCAGATCATGATCAGCACAGCGATCGGCAGAGTGATCGGGGCAGTGATCAGGGCGATCAGCCCCAGATCACCTCGAAACACCTCAGGGTTACCACCACATCGACTTTGCCAGTTCACTCGACCATATTCTTGACCTTCATTACCTGTCGGGATGCAAAGATCGCACCGACTCAGCATTTCTCGTGAAGTTGGACCTGATCGGACCTTCTTGTGTTAATTCTGGATGGATCCGTCGACTCTCACCGCTTGCCTCAGCTTAGTTATGCTCGTACGGCTCGCCGCTCCACATACCCAGTTCTGTCCGGTACCCGATCTTCGTATTCTAGGGCAGAGTTAAGTGACTCGGCCGATCGGGCCGGGATTTCCATATCACATCCAACTTCAACATCTGTACCATTCATAACTCATCCCGATAACTGGATTCTGCTCTTCCTGATATATTACTTTGCCATTGATGCCGTATCTCCAGTTTGTCTCAGCCGATCTAGCCGTGTACGTCCACGTGAACTCCACTTAACACGCAATATTCCGATCGGATCATGACCTTCGCCATTCCATTAATATCCGGGACCAGGCGTAATAAGGGTACTTGGCTTATCCCTTCACACTACGAAAGCCCGTTGCCAACCGCCCTTCATAGTATGCGAAATCAGCCTGTCCCACCCATCAACTGTCCCATCTTGACGGGTGTTCCCATCGTCACCACTCAACGGTCATGTGTGGTCCACCTTATTCTCAGCTTTTTGCCAGATCGCTTCACCACAGTGAAAACATATGTTAACGCTATTTCGGAACAAGTGGAGAGGAAGGAAGACCGATAGTGTTTTCAGAACCAATCGTCATGGCTGAGCCGGCAGTGTCGGATCTGGGGTCTATCCAAGATTTTCTGCAACTGCTAGACCTAAACCCGGTTCCGACACCAGCTACAGGCAATTGCCAAGTGTCAGGCCCTAACCTGCTCAGCGTTACAAGACGAAAACGCTCAGATTTTGGAGGCTATGGCGAAGTAATTAAAGGAACGCTGCCTCGCTCGGGCGCTAATGGACTTTGATGTAAAGTTTCCCCCAGGAGTGCGAAGGCCGACACTAATCGAATTAGGCCGTGGATATCCACGCATTTCACTGAAAGAGTCCAAGAAGTTATTTCAGGAATACCTGCAGGAATTTGTGGAGAGTGGATCAAGCATCACAGAGAACATACCGGAGGCAGCCTGGGACAGCAATGATACGCTCATGACAATTAGTACCTTGCTACAAAGGGACATTTATATCCTAAGTCAGGCGCCTGGATCCAAAGTACCGGGAGTGTTATATTTCACACCAGAAACCAGTAGTTTCCGATCGAAGAGTTACCAGATGAGCGGGGAATATCCCATAACGGTGCAAGTTTTCTATGAAAAAATGAGAGCGTTTCTAAGTCCGGATTGGGGTTGCATCACCCACTGTCCACCCAATTAAATGAATATCTGGATGTGGATGAAAAACTACCCACGCTCCCATGATCTCGGGTTCTTCCTGATTTTCCACCAGGGTACTAGATGTTACCTTCCATAGGATGCCGTCAGATTGTTGTCGAAGCTGGACGTGGTCGCACTTTGTTCTTCCTTGCCCACGTATCTGCCCGGCGCTTCCAGTTCCCATGTGAACTCATCGAAGATGGCCGGCCCTCGACATAAAGAAATTTTTGGGTTTCCCCAATATAGTGACCAACAGCCACTCTAGGTGGCGCCAAAATCACGGCACACAGCCACCTGCCAATCACGAAATTCTATATTTACCCCGCTCCCTTTTCGTTCTATTATGCCAAAGAAATGACTTCTGTAAATGTACTAACTCTTGTAGGACCTCGACAGGGGTTCAAACATCCGTGCTGTAAACAGAATGGAGGGTATTGCAATCACATTGAATAACTGTACCCGTTCCATGAAAGACGTCTCGCATTCTGTCGCTGTTGCAAGCCGAAGTTGCACATTCCTCACTCTCAGCACCCAGTTAACTGTTTCCAAGTATGCCCACCCAAAGTAGTACCCAAGATACCGAATAGTATCGCCTTTTGGTAAAACTGGTAAGGTGTACCACTTTTCTGGTACATACAGCGAATTTAAAAACACGAATTTACTTTTTGCTGGTTGAATTCTCAGTCCAGCTAAATCTCCGAAGCGACGGACCACCTCTAAAGCTACCGGAATTTGCTCCACGTGCCTAAGAAACACTGTCGAATCGTCCACAAAGGCCGAAAAACGGTGTTGTATAGACTCTTCCCTCTTCAAAGGTTGAATCCCAGCTAATCTCGTCTCCTGAAGTAACGCCAAGGCCAGAGGTTCGACTGAGAGGATGAATAGAAGAGGTGCTAGAGGACACCCTTGCCTAATGCCCGACTTGACCTTGATGGGATCCGAAATTGATTGTTCGCAAGCGTAAAGCCTATCCATCAAATCCACAAACTGAGCGTAGAACCCAAACAATCTTAACACCGTAAATAAAAATTTCCTATCAATAGTGTCGTACGCCTTACTGAAATCTAAAAATAAAACACCAGCACTCTGTGCCACCAATACTTTCCGTCTCAACTTATATGTTTAAAAGGTCGCTTTCATTAGGATCACTGCTTTGTCCATCCGACACCCCGCGACAAAACCTTGCTGGGTCTCTCCTATCAGCTGGCCTAAAAATTTCTGCAATCTCCTAGCTAATTTTTTTGCGAACAATTTGTAACCAGTTGTCAACAACGAAATGGGGCGGTAACCCAGGGCATTACCGGAATCCCTTTCTTTGGTAAAGGTATAACCACTGCTTTTAAAAACGACTTTGGAGGCTTCCCTCCACGCAAAAAATCATTGAAAATTTGAGTTAGGGGCGAGGAATACTTATAAAAATCATTCTCAAGGCCGTCCTGCCCGCTTCTTTTCTTCTGTTAATGTTTTTAATCGCCCAATCCACATCCTGTTCCATTATTTTTACGAATAAATCTAAATTTTGAGATTTCGTCACTTTTCGTTCCTCTAGAATCGACATGAAATACTGTACGTCCTCGGTCAAGTTTCTGCTTCCCACACTTCTATGACTGTGGCCCAAAATCTGTTCCCATGTAGCCGCAAATTTATCCGGTATAGATAAAGACTCAGTAAAAGGAGGTCCAGCTGAAGCGACAATCTGAGAAACCGACTGGTCTCGTTCCCACACTGACGCCCTCTTAAACAGCCATCTCACATCAGCTGTTGAACGATGTAGCCTGATTCCTCGTCGATAAGAGCGTTCTTTTTTCAATGAGTCTGATATTGACAGATGTAGATGCTTACGATCTGTTGCATTATCCCTGACTGCGTGTTGAAATTGGTGTACTCTCTGCTTTCGACGGCGGGCTACCTTTTTCCGCACTCGATAAAGCACATCCCGACATAATTCTATTCATCGATCCCAGCTTCTGGTAGCTCCTTTATCTCGAGATCTCCTCGGTTGCCTATCAAGAATCAAAGTTTCAACTGTATCTTGATTAGATCCCGGAAACGGATATGTCATTCTCCGATGAGCCATCATCAATCTGCATACACTTGGGTCTTTAAGAAAAAAGAAATACTTGATTGTGGTCTGAGTAGACTGGTGGAGTTTCTATCTCTACCCACACCACCCAATTCTTCCAATTACCAGACATGTAGAAGCGATCTAGCCGACTTGCCTGATTTCCCCGCCAATAAGTAAAGTGTTCCGACGGCTCCAACTGTGACTCTCCCAATGGAGACGTCATCAAAAGTCTGGCATCCCACAACTGCCAGTCAGCCATCAACCGCGCTAATGCGGTACTTTCTGGTCGAGTCGATCTCGTGCCTCCTAATCTGTCTAAGGCGGGGGTGTCCACACAGTTGAAAACCCCTCCCAGGAAACCGTTTTTAGGTCTACGAACAAATAATTGTCGCAGGTCACCAAAAAATTGTTCACGTCTCTTGGACTAACTTGAAGGTCCGTAAATATTCATAATTACGCTGGCATTCCACTTAACCACCAGCAATCGATGTGACCAGACTTCTATCTTCCATGGAACAATTTGATCCGCAATCTCTGGGCACCAAAGCTCGTTAAATGCCCAAAATAAATCACCAATGACCAAAATTATTCGTCGAACCTGCAACAAATAGTATTTCCCCCGGTGCCAAATACAGTATTCGCTTCTACTTCCGGATTTTCTGAAATGATCAGTTAGTATAGGTTTGGTTGAAAAAATGGACTTTCTGGACCGTCTATTCCTGTTCCTAAGCATGTCAGATTTGAAGATTTGGAAGATCACGTATTGAGACACATGGTTGGTTGAAGCTCCCAGATCATTCTCAATGACTACTTTCAACAAGCCACTAAAAAAAACGCACTGTAAACTGATTTTCAGTCGGATCCCTTCTTCCCGTTTTACGTATGACTTCGTTACGTAGTCAACCACTGCTTCGATTTGAGCACGACACTGTCGCCACATGAACTCGAGGTGGTCAAACGCATTCATGACTAAGCCCTG
Organism: Sclerospora graminicola; assembly: GCA_001887855.2. Lineage (NCBI taxonomy): Eukaryota > Oomycota > Peronosporomycetes > Peronosporales > Peronosporaceae > Sclerospora > Sclerospora graminicola. The sequence continues at coordinate 72,791 of MIQA02002352.1, read as the reverse complement.
GAAAAAACCTTGATTGCGAAGTTGTCATAGCCACCCCGTCGCTATCCCACAAATTCCTTTCCAAAGGCGCTCAAATACTTGTGTGTACGTATCATCATACCATCCATGTTTATGCATCATCGCCCTTTTAATGTTGTCACCAATCCGAGGTGCACTCCTCGTCACTATTGCTGTCTGAAATTCGCCTATAGATTATTCCGCTAGAACGAATCCACTCCAGTGCTGGACCAATCTCCACCAGAAAGCCTGAGCTCGCTTGCACTCCCAAAACATCCGTCCGCTCACTATTGCATCGCTCGTCTAACGCACATCTACGATCCGAGTTCTCTCGCACATAGAAAGTATTAAGTTGCATTGTAATGACTCGAAACTGTACCCACACTTGATAGTTAGTAAGCATGTTATCATTATCCCATACCTTTTTGGACTCAACATCTTGCATCTGGGTCCACCAGCTACTAGTTCAACATCTGTTTTTCCACTTTTCTAATAGTTGTTTCAGCTGTGGTGCGACACCGTGAAAATATAACCTCCGGAACGACTTGCGAACTGTTAAGCGATACAGTTCTATGAAAAGCGTTACAACAAATGTATTGCTTCTCCATTCAATTGGACGAAATTGGACGATCAAGTGCGGGCCTTGTGAACGTTTTAGCTAGCGTTTCCACGGTGCATTATGCACCAAGGATTCGGATTCAACAAGCACAAGCAAATTTACTATAGTCACCTAGCGCAAGGCTAACGTCTTGCGGGTAGTAACAAAGAAATGATACACATTTTCTCTATTACACGCTGTTCCTCCTAAAAAAATGGATCACACTAGAATAACTACACCCCCTTCTTTTTTCGGGTATACACTCTTGTATGATAACGTTCTGTTGTTTCCTTTCTTGCCCCAAAATGATGCCCACTGACGAGAGACTTATGCACGTTCCTCATTCGACACAATGTGTGTCTCCTGAAGCAAAATAACTTGAGCTGGGTAGCCGGGGAAACCTTGCCTCCACGCAGACATCCAGGCTAGAACATCTTTATGCGCAAACCCCCGAATATTTTTACTCAGGACCGTATGGGTTAAATGTCGATGATTATCCGTATCGATAGTACCGGACGGCATAAACCCCATATCCTTTAGTAACCGATGCTTAGTATAAATGTCCAGACTATTCATATTATAATATGAATGGTTCGGAAACAAACTCTTGTCGGTACCTTAGTACTGACCGGGACCTCGACCATTCCAGTTAGGCTCGCCCTAGCTGGTAATTGCAAAACTTGATTAGACTGTATAAAGTCGAACCTCTCCTTCCATGTCGAGGGCTCTCCTTTTTCAATCGCCATGACAGTCGTTGCATAATCTTTTCGTATGCCTTCAAATATCTCTGCAACAAACTTAAAATTGTGTCCGCCGGGTGGTAATTTACACCCACTGTTGCCGCCAACTGTTCCGCGAATATGTGGGAGCAAATTAAAACAGTAGCCAGTAGTACAACTTGTCTCGGTGCAATCAATTTAAGATATGTATTACCTCCATATTGCACCTTCCACAACCTCATCCATTCCTGTGAGCTATTCATGATCGCGTTCTTTGAACAGATCCCGTCTGAAAACGTTTATCCCAAGACTTAAACCACTGAGCTGGTATGTCGACAAGTCCTTCTCGCATACCTGCTCCCACTACAACCAGCCAACACTGCTCCCGCAACTCTTTGTCAGTTCGACTAGTAAGCTCGAATGTATGCAGTCTAATATGTGAAAGGATCCGGGTACATCTTTGAGTAGGTCCAAAAGCCTATTTGCTTCTAAGTGAACCGCTTTGACCCATAAAGTCTTTGTTGAACTGACAAGTGGGAAGGGGATGCCTGTCTGTTCCTCCCAATTTGGTAGTAAACGATGCCACGCCACTTAAAAATCTTCCAACGAGATGTTCCAAGCCAGATTCTCTGGTTCGCATGTCGAAAAATCATACATTAATTCCCGAGCAACAGGAACGATCTCCATCGGTTGAGATTCCTCATTATGTTCTCTCGACGACATATCCGTTTGGAATTGGGGCTATTTCCTTCCCCGGAATCCACTGTGTCTTGAGAACTCGCAGACAAATCCGTGTCTTTATATTCCGATCCAGATGCAGAAACTCCCAAATCAACAAACATTCAGGTTCCGGTTGGTTTTCCCACCAGACCTTCTGGAACCATTGATTGAGAATCGGCTCCGATATTTGGTACTGCTGGAGAAACCATGTGCGAGTAACAGGGTTGGACATATCAGCATGTAACATCTTCTCCTGTTCTTGCAGTGACAGTTTACTAACCGTATCTGAAAGAAAATGCAATATCTCACACATACGCGGGTCCTTAGTCACAATTATCTGTGTAGCTTCACACTTCAGGCCGTGAAGGATTGTAGGCCTGTCTAACCGTCGCAAAAGGTCATCAAAATCTCCGTCCCAATCTTCCGGATTCCACGGGGATTGATTTCCATAATTAGTCAAAGTATTGTCGCCACATACCGCCAGATCTTGCGAGGAAACACTAGGTCCAGTACTGTTGAATTCCTGCCGCTCACCTAGTTGCTCTCCTTGTTCCTGTTGGGGAAGTTTTGTTTCGTCATCATCTCCACTCTGACCTGACTGGGCCTGTACACCTTTTCATCATCGTAATCTTCATCTTCACTACTGTGGTCCATATCGATATCTTCTTCTTGATGGCTACGTACTCCACTTAAAATCGCTGAATAGTGTTGACCACCATAATGCAGGATAAGCGGTCTATTCCCTTCCTGGCCCCCTGTAGTCCCTGAATATTTTCTCATGTAGTTCACTGATCTTCACTCCATTTTACTCACATCCTTCACCACAATCTACCGTCATTTTGAATCACTGCCACAAACTCGGACGCATCTTTAAACCCGATTGTAGCACAAAATTTGCTGGTCGATGCACCTATCTGACGCACGGGTAGCCACCCAATGGATAAAGTGCTGCCACATTGAACACGTCGTTTCCATCAGAATCTGGTAATGATAGCGTAATTGCATCAATACGAGCTTCAGCATGCATATCTGCATGGGAATCTCTACTGAATGCCGATCAAAAGATGAAAAAGTTCTTCGCGGATCCAGCATGGTAAGATGATGATAGAGGAGCGAAGTCACTGAAGGGGCCACAGATGTTCAATTAAAAGCCAATACAGAAAGTACAAGCATCCAAACAACAAGAGCAACAGAAAGGAGCAAAAAAATCGTGTTCGCTTCAAAATTAAAAGCGCATCGCAAATGTTTCTTTCTGTCGAGGGCAAAACCGACAGGGAGAGCTCATTTAACATAAAAATCCAAAGCAGACGCCCTGTCGATTTTGCCCTCGACTAAAAGAAACATTTACGATGTGACTCAACTTCAACATGCAGTCTGTGGTTAATCAAGCTGTTAGCAGCACTTTTGCTCAAAATTCAGCCAAAAAATTAGGCGAGGAATCTTGAGGACCAATGGTGAATATTTTTCGGGAAGGAAATAGATCTACGTCTTGATCCGAGGAAAAATGGTGGCGGTATAACGTAACCAATGCGGGATGGTACGAAACCTACTCATACCCAGGGCGAAAATGGACGTAATGTCTCTAATGGACGAATAAGTCAGTTGGGTTCGAAGGTTCACCGGTAGGCGTAAGGGGAAAACGCGCCTTCTTCCTCCAGTTCAAGACCGACAATGGTGGTTTAGCTGGTTGGTTTATCTTGAAATTTGTATGCAGCAAGAGTGCCTAATTTTCTTTTTGCCAGATTTCCATATGCCTACCTAATATGGGTTTGCCAGAATACCTATTTTCCTTAAATTAGGTGGATAGGTAGTTCTACCTACTTTTAAGAGGCCTGTGCCCCCCGTCGTTCCTAATACTACTCTTTATCCACGAAAAAGCCCTCAAGACAGCCGTCATGCGTATCAGCCCAGCCTGGATTCTACTTTTTGCCACTCCGTTCGTTTGTTCTCACCGTCTTCGTGTGGAACCTGTCATGAGCGAGGAAAGAAACGGCGTCGAAATGCTTCTTGAGGTGCTTCACGCTTGGGCTCAAGACGTTACGAACTTTAAGAAAGAAATGTCTAAGGCTCAGAAAATCTCCTACAAAAGGGCAAACCAAATAAACGACGAACTGTGGAATGATTTCAAGAGAAGTGTTGGCCAAGTGAGTGTGCCAAGTCTTGATCGTATCGTACCCGAAAAGAAAAAAGTAGCATTCGAACGTAAATTTTATGCCTTTATTGATGAAGATGAGAATAGGAGAAACGAGTGGAAGAAATGTAAGAGATTGCGCGTTGACGCCACTCGCAGAAGCGCCGCATTGGCCCAGGCTCATGCAACGACAGAAATTATTCCCGACGAAACGGCTAAACTTGTTTTGCCAAGGTTGTGGGATGAATTCAAACAATTGAAAGCGCTACCAGAGGCATACAACGTGCCGAATTTTTTTCATCTTAGCCCCGAGCTACAAGAACATATCAAGCCCTGGTTTTGGAAATTTATTTATGATGACAAGAAGCGAGCTCGGATGTTTGAAAGACTGATTATCTGGCTAGTCCACCGAAAAAGACTATTGACTCAAGATATTGAGGCTCAAAAAACGGCTGAATCCATAAAGCAGCAGCTGTGGATGGAGTTCCGACAGCAGAAGGACCTTTTAGGGTATGATGACGTCCCGACATTCGATCGTCTCGACGAAGATTCAAAACTGCACATCGAACCATATTATATGAAATTTATTGATGATGACCCGAGACGGAAAGAGCTGTCCGAACAACTGGCAAAACTTTCAAAACAAGGACCCACGGATACAGAGCTCTGACACCGAGGACGGATTAAACGAAGATAGAGGGAAGCAGATGGAGCAAGGATGTAACCCTGCGTACCAGACAAGCTTAGCCAAGCAATGCGAATCCATATCGGAAGATAGGTTAGAATCTAGCAGTGTAAGTTTTGATACCTCCGCGTTAAGCATACAGCGCGTTGAAGACAGTCACGCCGTTTTTGTGCATCATATCATGTGCCCTACCTCAAGACACGTAACGTCAGCTTGGAATATGAAGCCACTCTTGTGCTTCAAATGCTACATCTGACAACCACAAGAGCATGTCGCATCACGAGCGCTTGTACAATTTAAAAACGACGAGTATCGCTACAGAATTCTTCTCGATTTTTAACCTGACCCCGTGTTTTTCTTCGTACGTGGCGTGACGTTCCGCGTGGTGGTAGGACGTGTCAGACACAACTTGAATACAAGTTGACGAGATAAAGGAAATTCATCGTTTCGCTTTGTGCATTAGCGCATTGTTTCTTGATTTTCTCGTCGCTTTTTGTATCTTGAAGATCGATCCAAGCCTTTGGGACGATGTTCGAAAAACTCGGCTGTCGTGCGCTCCATTCACTTGGCCAAAATTCCATGAGTCTTCATACCCTTCAATACTGACAACGTTTTAATATCCCCGCGGTCAACGTGTGCGGCGTACAGTGGATCGCAATCGTTTTTCCGAATACGGCAACGATGAGTCGGATTTCTTTTTTTCTGAAATGTGAATTAATGACGGCTTGTTTATTAGAAGGCGAGCTGCATTACAAAGAACAGAGCCTGCTCTCAAACGAGTGTTTTCACTCAAAGCAATACATTTGAATTTGACACACCGGTGAAAGGTTGCAAGAATGCTGACAACGTAATAGTGGCGATTGATGTGTGTTTAGATAAAAAGAGAAGATCTACAACCCAGAGATAGAAATGAACTATTTCACGAGCCTCCTTGGTGTCTTAACGCTGCTTGTGTATTCTGCACTAAACACGACAAGTGCTTTGTTGCGCAGCATGTCGGATTTTATTTATTATCTAGATAAATAGCATTGAAACGATTGATTATCATCCTTCCCACGTACTCGACACATCGAAGCAAAATCGACCTTACTTGTAACAGCTGCATCATATTTTTTTATTCGTAACAAAATTTAGCTGCTGTTGGCTCCATGCTTAAAGCGACTGGGTTTCACTATCCACACATTGCACGTATCTCTAAACTTTTGGCGGAGTAGTTGCGCCACAGATTCGTAAAAGATAGTTACAATAACCAGCAAAGGTCCTTTAAAAAAGCAGCAATCAGAACAAAACAATGTCACGTTAGAGTTGCACACAAACCGCTGCGCACATAGCCCCTGGATATCCCCAAGGAAAAGAAATCTGTCGTAAAGTCCTGGAACGCATTGGGCACGAAAGAATACACCTCATTTTCTACCGATTGCGCAAATACTTCAGTAATCTTGTTTTTCCTTATGTACATATCCGGCAAACCGCGACTGCGCAGGCAAAAGAATGAGCGTCAAATGAATTTATTCGCCTTGACCAATACTCATTTGCGTCGTTCAGTTATTAGAATTTCCTTGCGAACTATTGCCATACCGTTTACAATAACTAGCTTCCAGTCTACGCATTCCTCTCTCAAATATACTAGCGTGTCTCGGAGCATTCCAACAAGTCATAACCGTATAATTTTTGTGAGAATACGTGCCAAACTGCACATGAGACTGAAGAGTTATAAAGATCATGATAGGAGGACTCACATCCCTATTATCGAGACCATAGTGCGATTTTTTCGCGAAAATACCTGAAATCTTAATCAATAAAGTTGGATTTGCTGCGTAATAGCAAAGTGCAGCACGTTAAGTTTCATCAAGACTCATGCTCGTCTTGTGATGGTATTGAGATTCAGTCGTTGCTGCACGTTATTGCGGAACAGACCTGCCAGGTGATGCAGCTTTCGGAGAAAAGTTGCCGTTTCAGATTGCTCTCAGTGTTAGTACGAGGTTGCTTGTCATCTCACAATACCGTACAACCAGGTTTCCCCAAAGTCTCCTTTAAGTTGTCCTTTTGAAGTGTATCTATCCGACAAAGTCAACTTGCATACAATTTTCAAGTCTAAGTGATGAGCTTAAAGGGGTGCAACTTCAACGCGCGTCAGTTCAAAACTTGCCAGCTTAAGTACACGTTGTAAGAGTGAAGGTCATGCTCCGCACTGGGGCCCACTCGTCAGCTCCCAAGACTGTGTTGATTGTAGTTAATGTATTACCTCTTGTGTTTGAGCAAGATGCAGGATCCCCAAGTGGCTGGGACGTGACGTGGGCCACTGGCGCTACCGCAATGTTGTATCGCACGCTTGTGCGGGACACAGAGCAGTATTCCCCACTGTTTATTGGCTGTCCCGAAGTTTTTGTCGCCAAGAATCAAGAAGCCGCAGTGGAGAAACAATTGGTGGCCTTGCGCTGTGTTCCGGTGTTTCTAGATCCGGCCATTGCCCATCGCTACTTTCAGGGCTTTTGTAAGGGTGTGCTTTGGCCAATCTTTCACAATGTAGTGGACGTTTACAATTCGGCCGAGTTACAGTTGGATAGTGAAGAGAAAAATAGACATCGATGGTTTGAAGGGAAAGAAGAAGACAGTAGAAGCGATACGAGCGCATGGTGTGACCCAGTGTCATGGAATCCAGCGGCTCAAGACATGTGCTGGTCCGATTACTGCAGTGTAAATAGGTGAGCGCTTGCTTGAAGAGGTAGTGGATTTTTTTGACAGTCTTGACTGAATTGCGATGGCAGAACGTTTGCTCGTCGCGTGGTGGAGAATTATCATGAGGGAGATCTTGTGTGGCTCCATGATTTCCATTTTCTAATGCTACCGTCCTACTTACTGCGTCAATTGCGCACTGCACTCGTCACCATGTATTTGCATATACCGTTTCCTTCGAGCGAGATTTTTCGCTGCCTTGCCATGCGCACGGAGATTCTACGGGCAATGCTATGCGCTGATCACATTGGCTTTTTGATCTTTGAGCATGCGCGACATTTTCTTACCAGCTGCAAACGGTTATTGGGGCTGGATTACAAGACCTGTCCAAATGGCATGCTCGTCATTGAGTACAATGGACGCAAGGTTCATATCTCCTGCTCGCATGTCGAGCCCAATGTCAACCATTTGTACGAAATGCTGGATCAGAATGACGCCGAGGTGAATGACATTGCGTTGGACTTTGCAGCAGACGTCAAGAGCGCCATCACAGCGGGATGTGACCCGAATCAGCGTCGAGTTGTGATAGGATCAGTGGATCGCGTCGAAGGCTTGACAGCCATTCCTTTAAAACTGCGCGCGTTCGATCGATTCTTAGCAACCCACCCAGAAAAACGTGGTGCTGTCGTTCTTGTGCAAATTGGAATCATTCTGGATTCAAGACCCAATGACTATCACCGCACTCGTGACTATATTCTCAAGTTTACCAAGGAAATCAATCGTCGGTACGCTCCATCTGGAGGCATTGTCGTGTACTTTAAAGAAAAACGAAAAACAACCTGTGCTGAGCGAGTTGTCCTTTGGCGAATGTGTGATATCTATCTCGACACTTGCGTTCGTGGGGGACTCTCGCTACTCCCTTTTGAGTACATGATTGCACAACACCGAAATGTTCAGAGTAGATCCAGAAGTCCTTCCGGTTGGAGTAGTCCAAAAGGCACAGAAGACGCTAGTACGAGCTTGACTCGTGGCATTGGGATCATGATTGTTTCCGAATTTAGTGCCTATAGCCGCATCTTGAGCGGGTGTTTGACGGTAAACCCTTGGAAAACAGACGATATGGTTGAAGCATTTGCTAAAGCGTGTGGCATGAGCTATTACGAAAAGCACAACCGATTTTACATGAACTATAAGTTTTCTATCGGAAGATCCGATGTGATACCGTGGGGGGAACGTCTGTTAGCCGATGTCACTGCTGTGACCGAGAAAATGGCCGATGGATCATCGGGTGAAGTGGTCCAAGTCGGTTTTGGATTTGACTTTCGTGTCATGTGCTTCGAGTCAGGCTTTGTGTGTCTCGATGTCGATGAACTTGTGAAGAAATGTATGCGTACATCGCGTCGGCTGTTCATTTTTGACTATGGCGGGACACTGAGCTCCACTACCAGTATTTTTGACGAAGAGGGTGTACAGTTTTCAACTCGCAACGAAGGCACCGACTCCTTTTCTCCAAACTTTGATGCAACCGACTGGTCTGATGGAAATCGCACAGGTCCAAGTCTTACTCGAAACATCGATGGCAAAGTACGAAAACCTGTGTCCGATGAAACCAAAGCGATTCTACAGACTCTCTGTGCGGATCCGTCGACGATTGTGTTCATCACAAGCAGCACGCAATGTGCTGCACTAGAAGATCAGTTTGGGGAGATTGCGAACTTGAATCTGGTTGCCGAAAGCGGTTTATACATTCGACAAGCTGGCAGAGATCACTGGGAGTGTATATGTGATGAAACCAAGCGAACATTTGACTGGAAAGTTGATGTCAAGAGTGTTATGCAAGCATATGCAGCGCGGACCAATGGTTCGTTTATTGTCGAAAATGCTGCGTCCTTGTTGTATGATTATCGCAACAGCGACCAAGAGTATGGAGAGCTCCAGTCATTGGAGCTGAGTGCCCAGCTACGTAAGATTTTGGAGGTAATCAAATCAAAGCGTGGGTTTATTATTGTGTCACTTGTAGCACACTAACGCTGTTTTTGTGTCGAATAGCGACGTGAAGCCAGTATAACTCGTGCAAGAGGATATGTCGAAGTGCACCAATCGGGAGTCAGCAAGGCAATTGCAGTCTCGTTGATTCTAACTGTCTTAAAGGAGCAAGTTGACGTACCTGAATTTGCTTTTGTCGTTGGTGATGATGAATCGGATGAAGAGGTCTTTCAAGGTTTGAAAGACCATCAACTATTTGCAAGTTTTGGTCAGTCTATTGATCGATTTGTGCTATTTTTTATTTGGCAGCTATTCACGCATTTGCAGACCGTGAGCCACAACTGGAGCATGTTGTTACCTGTACAGTCGGAAAGAAACCGAGTAGTGCCAAACACTATGTGGTACGCAGACGTCAATTTACCTTTGACTTCAATGCGTTGGTGTATATTAATTCACCACGTAATGCTTCTTTCTCCATGCAGGATAGCACTTCTGACATTCTAACTGCTCTTCAAGCTATCGCTGTGCGGGTACGAACGCTATACCACACCACCAATACTTCTACGTGCATTTCTTTCTTTCTAATCTCGTTGCGATGTATCTAGCTGCGTCTGACTAGCGCTCGCCCGCGTCTGTTTCAGCCGCCATGCACCTACTCTCATCAGTTTAGTCAGATCCAAACTCTCGTATCCAACGCTTTTTTGCAAATGCTCGACAAAGAACGACGTTTGTCCTCGATGCTCTCAAGCAAGTCGACCATGAACATGACTTCTGGTCAAGACACGGACGAGTCGCAAACACCGAGAACAAGCGAAACATCGTTGCGCAACTGGACTTTTCTAGGTGCAGCGGCAGTAGCAGGCGGTCTCATTGGCGCTGTCGTGGCGACAAAGCGTCATGCTGTGCTTCACCATGTTCAACGACACTTTTTCTCGTAATCACGTAAGAAATTGTCGATAAGTTTGAAAAAATTGCAACCCATAGGTACCAGTTAAAGGGTACGTCGGAAATACTGTACTTGGCATCGACGCCGACCCTCTCACCGTAATAGGGTACTTTGGTATGAGGCAGTCGGCATCAAGCTCCGAGAGGGACGCGCTCTTGCGTGCCAAAAGCGAGTGCGTGCCCTTAGAATGTACCTGATATTGCTAAGAGAAAACGGCTGCACTAATCGTCCATTTGTTTTTTACATTAACACGTTTGTGCTCTATCGTTTTGAATCCAGTGACTCATTCGAGCGATTACTCAAGCGTGGCGACAAACAACAAGGTGGAAGTCGACGACGTGGTCGTCCTCGCGCAAGCCTGATGCTCTTTTGTACATGCCTTAAAACACTTGTGATGGGACCGTACTCGAATCTTGTTGTTGCCATTGCCGGCCTGCTCGTGCTCGTAGGCGTCGCGTGTTCGACCATTGCATTGGTGGGGAGCTACAGTGCCGACGAGTATTTGTTTCTCGGAGCGTTTGCCTCGGGCGCTTTCACGTTAGTGATTATCTTTGCATTTGTCATGAGTCCAGCGGTGCGAGCGCATCCCAATCCCTTGATTTTCAGTAAAAGTCTTGTGGATTTGTTATTAGCAATGATTTATATGGCCGAGTACTGCGTGACCGAGTTTTCCAACTCGGTCGTGATGCCCTTTCGAGTTGCTGCCATTACACAAGCTCTCCTCATCGCAGGCGAGTTCTGGTTCTTTGCTATCCCAATTGACATGGTCCAATCGATTACAAATCCATTCACGTCGTATGCACACAATTTCCGGGTCTACTGGTTCTATTCCGTGCTAAGTGGCATTGTATGTGGACTCGTGCTCTGGCTTTTTGGTCGTGCCGAAGTGAAATGCATTACGACGGGCGGTTCGAATGTCGACTGTACGAAAGCTACTGAAGACAAGGAACAGCGCTTTATCTGGTTCCACCACAATACCGACATGCCCGGCTTTTTCTGGCATCAGTGGATCTTGTATCACATGTGTGTCGTCGTCTACTTGCTCTTTGGCCTCGCGTGCATGATCTACGTTCGAAGCCCGACTCCGTCGTGGGTTAGAAGAAACGTTTGAAGTGCGACGTCGCGTGCTATCGAATGGTATGCTAACGTGTGCCGTCTTTATCTCGTGGTCCTTCTTGATGATTTGTCTCTTTACCGTGACGAATACTGCCACGGCAAAGGCTCTGCTAGGCAAAGTGCTGTTTAAAGAACTCATTGATTTGAGTGCGTTCATGCATGCTTCTCGTGGATGCGTCAATATTATCGTCTGGATCGTCGTCAATGCACCCTATTTCCCTTCCTACTGTGCTGACGACGCTGCAGAGGCTTTACAAAACGACAATGGACGTCCGACTCGAGCGTCGTTTCATGGGGAACGTTCACGTTCTGAAGCAAGCGGTGCCAAGTATAAATCGCACAAGCAGGAAGAGAAACTCATGAATCCACAGCTGAACGTAGCCTTACGAAAGCAGATGATTCACATGGCAACGAATGGCATCATCGAGTCCATCCAGCATCATCAGCGTCTACGACGAGAGAACGGGAGCAATTGTACCTTCCAGTTAGACTGGCAACGATCTCCTCAACGTACAATGAAACAGCTGCTCTCGTTCTCGGCCATCAAGGAAAGTGTCGGATCCATGACGATCCCTCCGAGGTCGAGACCGATGCTCCGTGAAATACGAAACTCGACCGTCCGCGTCGTCGAAGAGCCACGTGACAATCCAAGCAACATGCAGTTTACCTTTATGCCTTTGACTTTGACAGAAATGCAGTTTTATGATTTCCAGCCCCGCGTGTTTGCCTCCATTCGACAATTGTACGGCATTGACGATGCCGAGTACATTTTCGCGTTTCGCATGACAATCAATGAACGCATCAGTGAAGGACGAAGTGGTGCCTTTGTCTTTAACACGTGCGATCGCAAGTATCTCGTCAAGAGCACGACGTCAACGGAAAAGGATGTATTGCTACGATTGTTGCCATCGTATCTACGCTATCTCAAGTGGAATCCAAGCACGCTCTTACCTCGTTTTTTTGGGTTCCACGCCATGAAAATGTATGGACAGATTTTCTATTTCATTGTCATGGGCAATTTCCTGAGCACAACCGAAGTGATTCATCGCCGCTACGACATTAAAGGCTCGTGGGTCGATCGCAATGCTCCTGCTTGTGTCTTGGGGGAAAAATATCGTTGTTCCAAGTGCAATCGGTTCTTTATCTTTGGAGGCCCTCCTGGCGCGTCATGCTTTTTACCGGGGGAAGAACACTACCCGGACATTACACTGCGAGACAATGATCTAAAGAAACGATTGAAGCTCGAGCCAGAGACGGCCATCAAACTCGTAAAGCAACTGACGCGAGATAGCTACTACCTTGCAAGTGCGGGTATCATGGACTACAGTCTTTTAATTGGGGCACATTACTCGCATTTCACGATTACAACGGAAAACAAACGAAGCCTGTCCCGTCATAAGTCGATGGATCGTACCGTCCAGTGTGACGATACGCACGCGGATGCCGATTCACTTCTTACTTACAATGAGAACCAACGATTCGCGAATGAAGGGGACGTCACCTCGGAAGGCACACGTCCATCCGAGTCGTCGGAGGTTTCACATGGCACGCATTTCTCGGATCCGACGTCAAGTTCACCACCACCCGAGCGTGGAGTATACCCTGCAAGTCACGCGTACCATGCTCACCAAGTCTCGGGGCCAAGCAAGTATTACTTTGGTCTTGTCGATATTTTGCAAGAATGGACCATTGCAAAACAAATTGAGCGTGCTTACAAGGTCCAGGTGCTCCGCAAGTCGCCCAATGGTGTATCTGCCATCCCGCCCAAACTCTATGCGCGACGTTTCCAGCGTAAAATGAAGCAATTGTTCATCATGATGCCAACGCATCCTCTCGAGTCGTTTGAAGATGACGACGCACCGAATGAAATTCCAGCGTGTGAAGTGTAAAGAAAATGAAATGAATGGCTGGCTAACGGGACTCAGAGAGAGAGAGAGAAGAGACCGAGCGAGCGAGTGAGTTTTTGTCTCGAGCTCTCTCATGTTTATTACAATGTAAGTATTGCTCAACTCCACATCGAGTTCAAGGAGAAAAAAAGGAAGTATATTTTGGCTCGCTCGCGCCCACTACATGTATTCGTTTCGACATGTATTTTTATATGATGAAGGCCACACACAAGGAGGCATTGATTTGAAGTCATAGTTTTTTTTGTTTCATATGCAGTCCCAGAGACCCATGCTCCCTCCGTTAAATTTCACCGACACAAGAGGAAATTCCTTTTCCCAATCAAAACAAGTGGATAGTAGCAACGAGTCTTCACGAAGCCGCCAGAGTTCACGAAAGCGGCCTTCGCTCCAGCCCCAGATTCGACCGTCTCCACGTACAGCTCGACCTGTCTTAACTCCACGTGAAGGAGAATCCATTCCATCATGTCGTCGTCATTTAAATGACCTGTCGGTTATTCCTCGAGACTATTTCGTCGTTGAAACTAATGACATTGTCGTGCCAGACAAGTATCCACCACATCACTACCACTCGACTTTAACTGCCCAAGGTAAATGGGAGACCGTTGTGTTCCCGGCGTTGACACCTTACAAACGACAGCAAGTGCTGTATCTTTGGCAAACGCTGGACAAAATGCGTGCGACCATGCCTTCGTTGGACGAACCAAAAGACTGGACGATGTGTCAAGAGAGAGAAAATGATGAGGAGAGTTCAGTACGAGCAGAACGAAAACGATTGATCATCGAGTACACGCAGCAAGAGACGCATCTGTACTCGTTATGTTTCCATGAACTCGCGCGACAGATTAAATGCATTTGTAAAGAACAAAGCGACCTCTTGCATGAAATTCACGAACGCTATGATGCAGCAGTGGCTCGTCTTCTCGACCAAGTGAAACTTCGAGATCAAGAGAACGAGCACCACCATCATCAAGTGAGACAACTTGCTACGCAATACAACTGTGCACTGGAAGAAAACAAGTGGCTGATGGATAAAGTCCAATTGCTGGATCGACAAGTTCGAGAGGAGGAGGAAATAAAGTGCAGTGAAGTAAGTGATGAGAGTGATGCTTGGGAGCGGGAAAAGGAAGAAAAGGAGTGGAAGCGACAACGCAAGGAAGCAACCATCAGCTTTCCTTCGAGGAAAGAGACGACGAATGAGCTACACCTCGCAGCGACGCGAGTGCAAGTTGCGTATCGAGCTTATCAAACACGCAAGCAACAATCAGGTATCACTCGTCTCTGGCAAGAAAAAGAGCGAGCTGCAGTGGAGATTCAACGTTCTTATCGAGGATTTCGGTCGCGTCGAGATGTGTTGCATCGTCGTGCGATAAGGCAAGTGATCAAACGGCGACACAAAGAGAAGACTGCCGTGAAGCTCCTACAAGCTAAAGTTCGAACGTATCTATTCAATCAACGTCGTGTTTCGACGAACAGTGTCGTGTCTGCTACTGTTTCAACTACTCTGAATCCCACGGAGGAAACACTTGTCTCCTTTTTGACGGAAAAGGCTGATGAAAAGGCTATACCGAATGCTAGTCTGTACAATGAAGACACTGCGACCTCGAATCGAAGACAAGCGTTGCTTCAAATGCTGACAACGTTACGTGAATTGGCTCTTACGATCACTACATTCGTTCAGAGGGATGGAGACTGTGTAATGTGGGAAGAAAAGGCGAATACATTGAAAAGCAAAGACTCTTTGTCTCCCGAAGCACCTGACGTCGAAGCAGAAGACGTTGCGCTGTGTCAACAGACTCTTCAACAAGCCGAGGGTCTTGTCGACTCCCTCTATGTCATGTTACGAACATTTTTGCAGAAGAAATCGGATCCTGACAATATAGAGCTCCCAAGTCATGAGCAGAGCGAAGAACAAAATTCGAATGTCGCCGAGTCCACAAACCCGTTGGACAACCTGATTTTCAAAGACGAAACGCAGCGTCTAGCTACACCTGAAGCGACTCCATTCAATTCTTTGGACGACAATTTACAAGACATTTCAGATGAAGAAGAAGAGGAAGTTGAAAAGGATGTCGAGTTCCGCGTGAATGAGAGCATTTGGAGCTCGGCCACGACTTATCCAGAACATACAAAGGAAACAAACGCTCGCTTGGCTCGTGCTCTCTCATCGCATGACCAAAGAAAGCGACTCGTTGCTTTGAAGCAGTATATCTCGGATATCTACGATACAATCGTTGGAAAGCTCAAAGACTTGCCTTCCAGTCGTCTAGATGAACTCCTAGCAAAACACTGTCACCTGACGCTATCGTTCACCGAGTGGCGTCAACAACGCACGCAGCTACCTTTCTCTCCTGCTCGTCCAACGGAACATGTAACATTCAACATTCACCAGCTCACTCGCGACCATTTTCGTTGTCGTTTAGGCTTGCCACAACTCGTGGAGGCTGCACTCTCGACTTTATACGAAAGCATCAACGAGTTTGCACCCTTTGACGCCGACGTGCAGCGTTTTCAGGACTTTCTATCGAACGAACGGTCCCACGACGAGTTGCTTTTCTGCTGTTTGTGTCGTTATCTCTGTGCTTATTGTCTCAAGAGCGATGAAAGTCCAGCCGGTACAGCCTCGTCATCCTATCATCGACAGCCTCTCTTCCATCCTGTTACCATGCGGGAAGTCCTCGATATTCCTCACGCTCGTGAGCTAGCGACGTTATTGTTCCGTGTCGAGAATGAAAAGCTTTTGATTAACAGCGATCTCCCGTTTACAGAAGTCGAGAATCTCGTCTATCGACAATATCTACCAACAAATGGGTATCATCAATTCGACGCCCTTCTCTCCTCCTCGTTCATTGATCCCGATCGTCCAGCTGCCGCAGATTTACCAGCAAGACCTTCTGGACCATCAGAAAGTTTATTCCTACAGCCTTCAAGACGTCCAGATGGGGCTTCCTCCTCGTCCTCTCGTTGTGCAAGCACCTTGCTCCGTCCAACGAATTACAATCAATTTCATGCCAAGCATTACAACGTCCAAGCACCGAAAAGTCCCCTCGTTCGACACCAAGCCTCATTGTCCACCACGGCACCGTTGAAATGGGTTCACTTTGAACATGTCGTGGCCTTGTTGTTTCAATTTCGTCGTGACATGCACACCTTTCATTGTTTTATCTATTGGATCCAGGAACTGTTCCATCTCGTTGCACACGCCAGAAGACAAGAAGAAAAGGGTCACGTCAATTTACTAGAGGTCGCAGGGTTCATTGAGATTCTCCTTCCATTATCCTGCGGTCTAACCGATCGCGACTTGAAAAGTATCTTTCACCACTCGATACACCAACGAGAACTCCAGTTGTTTATGCCGCTTCGTGTCTTTACTTCGGTCGTCTTGCTTTTATTACGCAATGGATTACTTCACGTCTCCATGCACGCTTTCTGGCCAAAGTTACAACGTTGGAAGAAGAAGAAGGGCTTTAAAGCAGCAGAAGACAACCAAGAGAAAGAATGGAGCGCGCTTGGTTTGAAATGGAAAGCACAGGAACCACTGTTTGAAGCTGCGATCAAGGCGAGTTTTCACCATGTATCGCCATCCTTGAATCAAATGCATGACGTCTGGAATGAGACGTCCCGAACAGCTCAGACTCTGCATCTCTTTCAGCTTCACCAACAACTGTACGACTTGTGCGCTAGTCGAGCAAATCGAGGGCGTGATTTCATCCAGGCGTGTGCAATCTACGACTTTCTTGTCAACGACCGACTTGAACGCGTTGGTGGAGATACGAGAAAACTCGACGCTCAACTTGGTCCTATGGTCTCGTTTGAAACCACACCTTGGTCGAGTAATTAATTAATTACTCTTAGCCTAAATGCCGCGTTCTCTTCATCTGTCAACGTTGTCAAGACTCTTTAAACATGGAGATGAAATCTCTCATCAAAATGCATTTACAAAGGATACATTCACCCAAGCCATCGCTGGAAATTGTTCATGATAAATACTGAAGGAATGTCCACCATGCCATCTCTCCTGATACAAAAAGACGATGGAAGCACGGAAAAACTGAGAAGAAGCTTTACGGCCACATGGTGCCGATAATGGACGCGGCCGCATTGACAATTAAACAGCTGACCAAACTAGCAGGTAGCATGAGAAAGAACGTATGAATCCACTACATTCATGTCAGTATCCATTCCTTTCAGGAAAAGTTTCCGATACAAATGGCAAACCTACATGTTCCTGTTGAAGAATCTGTTCAAGTCGGGGCAGTGGGAACCCCCAAATCGTCTTGGACGCTCCAGCAACTACAATACAAACACAAGTAACAGTATGAGCCATATATACTCGTCAAGGCAAGAAACTACGACATCGTTTCGACCGTACTTGTAGCAATTGCATCTTGTTTACAGAGGGGACAGCGTCCACTTCGGCCTTCAAGCCACGGATTGATGCAATCCACATGAAAGAAATGTTGACATGGAAGAACTTTAACCTCAGCGCCATGTTCGAAATCGTCCAGACAAATTGGACACGTCTCGGCGTCCGAATCACCGACGCTTTCGTATGCGAGTTCGTCCGGGATGGACTTGTCATGATGGTGTGTTTCTTTTGACCGCTCGTCTTCTTCTCTTACAAAGGTATTGTCGTCGTTTCCAGCGACACCTTGTGGACTCGCATGTGCACCCGGAACGTTTTCAATGGCAGCGAATGGAATACGATCGAGCACGAATTGAGCTTCGAGTAAATGTTCCAGTAAAGTACGTTGCATGTTGCGCTCGTACTTGGCAATCGGTAGCTGCTTTGCTACCCGCGTTCGTCGAGTTCGTCCAATCCATTGAAAAATGATCGACGACGTCAAACTTAAGCCACTGGAGAACGCACAGACGATGGAAATGAGGAAAATGTAAGCAACCATCCGCTTTAACAACCGATTGGACGTCGAAGTGTGCGACACTAGGGTGATCAGACATTGAATTTGTCAAAAAGCCAGGATATATATACACCACGTAATTAATTGTCTACAATTCATCAGTGACTTACATTCTCCATGTAGATCCATGGTAATCCGTACTGGATTCCATGGTAGAGCGCGATTCAGTGCATCTAACAGCCACTCGCCACTCTGATACGGTATAAAGACGGATGGAATACGAATCTTGCTGGCAAACTCATCCTTCATCATGATAATATGATATGGAGGTCTAGAGAAGAATGTCAGTACTCAAGAAACCAAAGAGAGAGAGAGAGAGAGAAACAGAGTGCCTTCTTACTCGTATCGTATTTCATTATCCATCACCACGACCGCAGCAGCATGGGCACGTTGAGCGTTCCAGACTTTTTGTACAAAGTTACAGTCTCCACGAAGCACGAGCGCGATTTTTCCCGTCAAGTTTTGATTCTCTAAAGGCTCACAAGCTGTAAATAGTGACACTAAAAAATATATCGCAGATTACGTTAATTGAACATTTAAATACTAGTTTCTTTGGCTGCTGGGTCATTCATTACCTCGTACAAGTGGATAATCCCGTAGGGTGCGGGATTCTAACTGCGTGAGATTTGTAAATTCGCCTGATCTGGAATTTTGACAAGATGGTTTAGATGGTTAATGTATTATTGAAATAACATAACTAACTACATGGATTTTTAACGTACACATGGGTCAGGAGACGACATTCCGGGCTGTACATATAAAAACAACGATATACTGTGTCATTATAAACGATGAGTATCCGAAGTAAGCGACTGCTACCTTTCAACCACAAGTGCAATGGTCGCAGAAGATGACACTGCTAGCAGCAATGCTAACAGCGGTAATACGTGATGCATGAACTTTGTTTCAATCCTAGCTCGAGAAGTAGCTGAAACGTATTCTTGAACATACGCGCAGGTGATGTGGTCCACCTTAAATTAGAATAAAAATGTAAAATCAGAGTGTCTAAACGTATTTAAGAATTGGACGGAGGGGGATCCACGGATCCTCCGCCAGAAGTGCCGGTGCCTCCTTTAGCCCCCGAGAGGCAGTCGACGTTCTCGTCGTTGCGCACGATACTCCCGTCCTACATTAACTTTATGGTCCTTCAGGGTTTTTATCTCATAGAATTGGGTGTAAGAAGTATGTGTGACCAGACATTTCATTGCAACATGCATGTATATGTGTATACTAGTGTTCAATAGTAGTTCATGCATGTCATCTATATATCATTTCTAATTGCCCTCACAGCCTCCACAGTCTCCTATACACTTTGTCTTCATGGCAATATCAGTAGTGGAAATTAAGACAATGGGTTCAGGCTCCATCTTCTCGACTTCCTTCTTGTCAATAATGTCCACCTCTTTACTCTTGTCAACGTTTTCTTTCTCTTGTGTAGATGACGAATTCCCCGAGTTTGTTCGAATCTGGTGCATTTCAAGCACCAGTTGCTTGACCGCGTCAACAATCGGCACTCCACCGTCCCATTCGTTTGCACGCGTGTTACATTTTGCCGTTGTGCGGGCAAAAAGAAGATTCTGGGCCTTGCAGAACGCTGGGACTTGATCAGGATGTACATATCCCTTCGGTCGGTCTGGGTTCAAGGGTACGGGCAGCTTATCGACTTTATTTTCCAGCACCATTGCAGCTATCAAGGTATCACCTGCCGTCTCCCGAAGTGTATGGAGCCACTCTCCAAGACGCTCAAAAGTTGCTGCATCACTGACATCATACACAAGCAAAGCGCCATCTGCACGGCGGTAATGCGATCGAGTAATGGCTCGATAACGTTCCTGACCAGCAGTATCCCAAAGACGCGCCTTTAAAACTTGTGTCTTGGTGTGATCGCTTGGAATGGAAAACTCGATCGTACCAAACTCTGCCTCAAGGGTAGGCGAACGTCGATTCTACAAACCCGTGACAAAAGGGTTAAGCTAGAATCCATCACGTTTTATCTTTTTTTTTCAAGAACTGTACCATGTAGGCCGTGTCTCCGTTCGTTGCTACTGCTAAGATGCTGCTTTTTCCCACGCCTGCCGTTCCCAATAGGATGATCTTGTAGATATACTCGTCGGTTAACTTGGTACGTGAATTGCGTAAAGGAGATGGAGGAGCAATGGAAAGTGGAGACGAAAAGGTTGCTCTATCGAAACGTAACGAGTCTTGCAGTTCGTGATGCGTCACAACTCCTGCTTCAACGTCAACAAACCGTAACGTAACAGGCCGTGGACTTGTCTGTAGTCTGCATACAATGTTAGGTATAATGGATAGATAGATAAATAGATGCTTCCGTCAAAAGGCATACGATTGAATGATCTCTTCGCATGGCGTGGCATCTAAATGCCTGTCGTTAATATGAGTCAAATACAAGCCTGGACGGAGCGTTCTACAGAGTTTACATCAGTCATTTGGACAGTAGAAAGCACCATCTTTTCTTGTTACAAGTGTTCCTGGCCAGGTTGCAAGTGCTTGTTATACTGCTGAGCTGGCCCAGATCCGTCAAGTCCCTACGTACTCATGCAAAAACCCGATCAATAATGACCTTTTTCATAGAAAAAGGTTGGAAAGCGCCAACCTTCGTCAGCTCTAATAATCGTAACGTGTAAATGCCATTGCCCGTGTCGGGAACATGAGCAGGATGGAAGCGTAAGCCAATCTTTTCATTTGGAAACGTCACCCGAAAAGCGATTTGCCATGGCAAGTCTACAAGCTTAACGTAGTCAGTAGAGAAATATGAAGCGCTTGGCCGTGGAACGTACAGTCTGAATCATCATCGGTCGATAAAGCTTCTGCAGGTGACAGTACCGAAAGCTGACGCTGGATCCTCGATGCTTCGGACATTCGTTTACTTAAACTACTGTAGCGTCTGTTGGTACCTGACAGTTTTAACACGTCTTTCGGCCAAAAGAAGCATTCAAAAGGACTGAAAGCCGAAGAAAAACTATGTTCGAGATGGGGAAAATGAGTGTGCTATTATAGACGCTACCTACTGGAACCCTGGCAGCTTAGCTTATTGCTGCGGTTCTTCCTTGGGGTTTAGCTTGATCAAATCATCAATCCGCAAAATCGTAATGGCAGCTTCCGTCGCAAATCGCAGGCTTTTAATTTTGCTGATAGCCGGCTCGACGACCCCCGCCTCGAGATTGTTGCGCACAATGCCTTCCAACAAATCCAGGCCAGAGAAACGCAGCTCGTGCTTCATAGCGTCGCTTTGCGATGTGTTATGATGCGCACGAAGACGTGCGACCAATTCGGAAGCGTCCTTGGCAGCGTTCACGGCCAATGTCTTGGGAATCACCAAGAGCGAGTCGGCAAACTCGGCGATCGCCAGCTGCTCTCTTGAACCCAATGTGGTCGCGAAATTCTCCAGGTAAATTGACAACGCGGCTTCCACGGCACCGCCACCAGCAACAAGCTGATTGCTCTCGAGCATACGCTTGACTACCATGAAGGCATCGTGCATGGAACGATCCATTTCATCGAGCATGTTCTCGTTTGCACCACGTAGGACCACCGTCGTGGCTTGACGTGTCTTGCAGCCTTTAATATAGATAAGCTCGCCATCTCCCACACGCTCCTCGCTAACTTCTTGTGCTTCCCCCAGTGTCGAGGGATCAAAGGTCTCTCTCCCCTTCCATGTCAGCGAGCGTGAGCACAACTTGTCCACCAGTAGCCTTGGCAATACGCTGGAGATCCTCCTTCTTACAACGACGGACACCCATACAACCTGACTCTACAAAATACTTGAGACACAAGTCATCAATACCCTTTGTAGTGAGAATCACATTGGCCCCAGCGTCAATGATTTTCTGGATCTTTTCCTTGGTAATGTCAATTTCACGCTGACGGATTTTCTCGAGCTCGTTGGGGTCGTTCACGATCACTTGAACGCCCATTTGCATGCGATGACGCTGGAGATCAAAGTCCAGGAGCGCAAGTTTGGCATTCTTGACGTAAGTTGGCATCTGTTGGGAAGCTTTGGTGCAATTGAGAGCAAAACCATCCACGAGTTCTGTCTCTAGTGCGCTCTTTCCGTGTGCTTTGAGCACGTTAATCGAGCTTACGGGGTATTTCGCCTTCACTTTGCCCTTGGCCCCTTCCTGCTCTATCTTGACCGACGACACGGCGTCCACCACAAGATTAGCGAAAAACTCGCTCTCGGGACCCAGAATCTTGGAGGACATGCTGGTCTTTGCTGCATTCACGAGGCTCTCACGTCCGATCGAGTCGACAGGAACGCTCAGATTCTCTTTAATATACTTGACAGCCTCCCGCATGGCGAGACGATACCCCGCAATAATAGACGTCGGATGAATCTTGTTCTTTACCAACTCATTGGCACGCTGCAATCGATAGCAAACACGGTTAAAGCCTTCCTCAAAGCCTCGTACAAAAGATCAAAAGAAAGGATCTTGAACCTCACCTTGAGCAATTCCGCAGCGATAATAACAACAGAAGTCGTGCCATCGCCCACCTCTTGATCCTGTAACCCTGCAAGCTCCACAAGCACCTTTCCAGCAGGATGTTCGACCTCCAGTTGCTTCAGGATCGTCGCGCCGTCGTTCGTGATTGTCACATCTCCAATATCATCCACGAGCATCTTGTCCAGTCCCACAGGACCTAACGAGCTCTTGACAATGTTGGCAATCGCCACTGCTCCCGTCACATTCTGTTCTCGAACGTCTTTACCTGACGATCGTGTACCGTCTACCACAAGGTCTGCCGTCTCCATCGTCCGTCTAACCGATCGATCACTTGTCCGGTGGGGGGGATGGATAGCGTGAGTGGATCTCTCAATAGTCAGTCAAGTGAGTTCCACCGCGTATCCCTCGTTTGAATGACTAACATTCATTCTGGCATTCCGCGCGCGCACTCAGTTTTGAATTCCGCACTCAGATGGTCACGGCAATTGCGGATGCCATAGCCGCGCTCAAGCGCGGCGACGCGCTTCCTCTGGCGCAGGTATTGGCAGATGAAAAAAACCATCGTCGGAAACCACGAAACCATAAACGGAAGACGAAGAACAAGAAGAACGGTGAAGAGGCGGAAGGAGAGACGGTGGGACCGGAGGACGACCAACACTCTGCTAACGCGCATTTTGACGTTGAAGTACGCGCACTCACTCGTAAACAATTGGACACTTTTTACCCTGCAGCCGTGCAGTTAGTAGCCCCCAGCGACGATGAAGAGGAAGAGGCACGACGGCTGAAGGCTCGAGAATGCATTGCCGAGTTCACGACGGTACTCGTGGAGACACAAGGCGCATTGATTGATAAACAAGAGCTATTTGCTGTGGCACAGGAGCTTCATGATCAATTGTTGCGACTAAGGGGAGAGATTGACCAAGTGTTGGCGACACAAGAAGCGATCTCGCTATTGTGTGAAACATGTTGGAAACATAACTTTTGCGGACGAGCGCATTCACTTGTAACGCAATTATTGCCCTACTTGATTGTACGCAGCTACGAATCTCCTGGGACGGGAAACTTCAACTCGAAAAAGCACCCCATCCGTCGACTTTTTGCGGTGAAGGATGCACTACCGTTGCTGGACTTTGATGATGACAGCAGTGGATTGTTGAGGGATATTCTTTTGCGCTGTTTTATCCAGCCCACTTTTTTTAAATCGCCCGATGCGGTGCCGTTTTTAAGCTTTTTGTTCACTCTCCACGTGCCTTTTGTCGAAGATATTAATATGACGATACGAAATCAGATCCCCAATCAACGCAATTCTATCCTCGTCAAGTACGGCAGCATCTACTTTAAGGTAAGTTATAGCGTTACGACCGATTTTAATGCTGACACGTTCTCACTATATCGCTGAATCATCATCTATCGTAGGCTTGGGTAAACAGCAAAGGTGCTCCTAAACAGAAAATTGAGGAAGAGTGTATTCAGAGATATGTTTGTGATGCGGTTCATGCAAGCAGCACATTGTTGTTCAACGCTGTTCGCACCATGTTGCAGATCTTTTTCGAGAACAAGCGGCACCCTGGTGTCGACGAAATGCTCTACCGCATTTGCAGTCCTATTTTATGGCGTGGTGTTAAGGCTCCTAATGATTCAGTGCGTCGTCAAGCCTCCCTTTTGCTCTTCGATAGTTTCCCTCTGCGTGATCCAGCGTTTAATAACGAGATGATGGATCTCAGTCTCCAAAAACAGTTTGACACGTTTGAGGAATTGCTTGGGGATTCGCACCCAGCACTTCGAGTTGCAGCGATTGAAGGGGTGTCGAAGGTACTATCCGTGTACTGGGAGCTACTCCCGGCCGAGACGATCCGGTGCTTTATCTCAAAGCTTGTGATAGACCTGGTGAACGATGTGTCTTCAAGCACTGTTCGTGCAGCAGTGTTTGAAGGGATTCGATTCATCTTGGACAACCACAACTCTCATTCGATACTGAAGCCATTACTTCCTATGGTACGTGTATTCTACGCTTGTGGTAACTTCAAAATGGATCTAACATATCATCATGACAGCTGGCACCTTTAATCAATGATCGCAACGAGAAAGTTCGGGCAGAGTTTGCAGCTCTGTTGGTTCGAATCAAGAGCATCAGGAATTTGCACTTCTACGACATCGTTCCAGTCAACGATTTGCTGTGTCGCTTGGTGATAGACCGCAATAGTCCTCTCGCACGCAAGCAACTCGTGTCGCTGTTTCTGAATTCGTATTTTCCACAAAGTGTGGGTGGATCGTCACAAGTTGCTCGATGCCTTGCCCTAGTGAGGAAAAATCCAGAGGCTGCCATGGTATTTTACGCTAACGTGGTTGAGCATATTTCCGTCGGTTCGATCTGCAAATTGGCAGCCCTCTTGCTTCGTTGCTCTTCGAATTTTGTGTCGAGGCGTTTAAAGCAGCCTCAAGAAGACGAGGACGGCGAAGATGAAGACGAGGAAGAGGAGGGCTTCAGTGTTGTTGGCCAAATTGTCGTGCTGGAAGTTATTGGGAATCTTCTTGAAAGTGTGCATGTCAAGGTAATGAGTGACAATCGCTACTCTGAATGCAAGAGCTTTTTACGTGAGCAGTTGAGCGTTGAGTCACTCGAAGCGCTTCTTCTCGCTTACAGTGAAGACCGTCCTTACGATCAGGAGGCTTTAAGTTCCATCTGGCGAATCATTGGCTATCTGGGCGATTTGTCCGAACGTGTCTTATTAGAGCGTTTAGTAGAAAATCTCATGAAAGTGAACGAAAATTCCAACCGAAAGCTGCTAGAGTCGATGGTGAATTGCATGGTACAATGGAAGGAGCTCCCGTTTTTGACATCCAAGTTGGCAAAGTTCCTTGATCAGTGGAGAAAGCTCAAATTTCGCTCGAACATGACCAGTAAACAGTCGAAGGCTACCTTAAATCCTATTGTGGTTCTCGGTACGATCGAGTATATTTCCCAACTGTCAACGGTGAAAAGTCTCGATGTTTTGATGCAACCTATCCTAGAAGTGCTCAAAAAGTGTGTCGAACCGATTCTCGAGTATGACGCTGACGAAGTGAAAGAAGCGTACAGGGCCAACTCGTTTGGATTTATACGTTTAGTGGAAGTCTACGCCAAAGTCTTGGTGATGGTGAAGTGCGCGCATGTGACTGATAAAACCATGGTGCTTGTGGAGACCTCATCTAAGCGGTTGAAGAAGAAAGACGACCTTCAGGACCTGCAACCATCTGAGCACTTCACACCTCCGGTGTCGCTTAGCCCACTTTTTGCCTGGCTTGCTCGAATCATGCTCGACTTGCGCAACGAAGTGGAATCGACGGAACATTTGAAAACTCAAGGAAAGAAACGACGACGGGGTAAAAAATCGGAGGCAGATGTGCTGTCACCGCAAAAGGAGCTTCTAAGCCGCTGGCGCAATTTGTTTTCCTTTGTTTCGCTGCTATCCGCGGAATGTGTTGCATTTGCGTTTGAACGAACGAATTGGCTACAAAATGGTCCTGTTGCCGACTTTGTCGACGCGTATGTGAACATTTTGTGCGATATGCTGAAAGAGATGGATTTCTTTGAACGTTCTGCGTTCTATCAAGCTGGTCAGCTTGCTCATCTGCTAGAAAGTGCTCGAGTGAAGGCTACCAAGGCCACAACAGCTAAAGATTCGACCCTACTTTCCTCGCTTCAGCAGTGGGCTAGTACATTACAGCTAGCTTTGAAAAACGCATATGAAAAGAGCCAAAACGACTGCGATGATTTGTGGCCAGCCGTCAGTGCCTCGTTTAGCGAACACTGCGTCGTGAATTCCCCGGCTGAACAGACAGTAACGTAAGCACGATGAAGTTAAAAGTAAATTACTGAGAACGAAAGGCCTGATTCGTTTACGCCCGAGAAATTACTGAGAATGAAAGGTCTGATTCTTCTTAAGCCCCAGAAAGTTCTGTCACCTGTAGACCGCGCCCCTTCGTATGTAAAGAGTCAAGAAAGAAATGGACGGATGGTTGGTGTCTGGACGTCACATTCAGACGCATAACTAATTGATTAATGTGTTCTCTTGATTTTATAGTTAATTGACGAAGGATGGTTCTACGACGATCCCATTTAATAATAGATACAGTGCGCGTACGATTGCACTATGCGCGCGCAGCAGGAAAGCACTTGCGTAGCAACCTCCCACCGGCGCTTTGAGTTTTCAGGTCGCTGTCGTCAGTAACGGGAGCAGATGTTACACTTGTTGACTTCATGACAGAAGACGCTAAAGCTTGTTTGTTTTTCTCCACTTTTGGTACCGGTGCGATGGGGCTTACTGAAGCCAACGAGCCCTTGACGATAAAGCGACCAAGCGATCGCGAGCGCTGTCGAGTGTCTTGACTAGCTGGAATTGGCACCTGTTGTACGAGATTGGTAGACTGCTCTTGCTCTACTAGCGACTCATTCTTAATGTCCACCCCATGCAATGATACATATGACTCGAGCTCGGCAAGTGTCGAGCGTTTACTCGGATCGACCACCAACATCTTTTTCAAAAGATCTTTCACCTCCTTTTCCCCACGCAATTCCACATCATCTTTTTCCAGCAAATACTCGACGCCAAAATCTTCTAATAATCGGAACCGATTATCCATACGTGAAGGTTCACGGAATGGGTATCGACCTGACACCATGGCATACAGCATCACACCGAGCGCCCACACATCGGCCATCTTGGGATCGTACTCGTCTACCTGTTCACCTTGATACACCATCGCTCCACTGATTTCTGGGGCTGCATACCGCAGTTTTCCGACAGGTTTGACACCCAATTTGCCTTGACATTGGGTCGACAAGCCAAAGTCCGTGATGTAGCACCGATCCCGCTCATCTACGAGTACATTTTCCAATGACAAGTCACGATGTGCAATGTCATTTGCATGAAGAAACGCTGCACCCCGCAAAATCTGGGTGAAGTAGTATAGGGCATTGATAGGCTGTCCTGCAGCTCTTTTGGTATTAATGACGTTGAGTAACTCGCCTTGCGGACAAAACTTGAGTACAAGAAGCACGGCCGTATCCTCCATAATACAGTCACGCAATGGCAGCACGTTTGGGTGTCCACCTAGCGACTGGACGCGCAGATTGATCTTGATCTCAGTAAAAAGATCTTCTTCCACTGCGCATTCGGCGCTCTTGGAACGTTTGCGCGCGGCGTAGCGCAGCTCCATCCGCTTGACAGCCACACACTCACCTGTAGGCAAGTACCGCCACTTTTGTACGTTGCCAAAGAGCGCTGGAGCGAGCGTCTCTAACGGCTCGTATTGGGCGAGCATATGTTCGCAAATGTGTGCTTTTTCTTTATCCACTTGACTTTGGCGTAGCTTTTCGCAGATTGAGACGTTTGGACGAGATAAACTTGAGGACACTTGACTTTGGGACACTACCGCAGATACTTGAAGCGAACCCATTTCTCTGGGGATGTACCATCTGGTGCAATTTTTATTGTCGCAGAAGCGAAAGCTTTCGGTAACAAACTGGTCATTGCAAACCGCACATTTTTTGATTCAGGAGAAATTGCTCCTTTGCTCAATTAACGGAAGCAAAAAAACACAAAAATATTATATATGTGCGAAATTTAACGCTTTTACTCGAGTGTTATTTAAGGCTTAAACTATTGACTTCAGGTAGTTCCCGCGGATATAAACGCCCCTTGGCTTCAAGGAAATGCTCGTAATTTCGGTACTGCAATGCACATGTACTTCGTAAATTTTGATGATGGCAACAAAAAACAAGACACCGGTGGCTTCTCTTGCTTAACCTATTTTAATACAAAAAAACGCAGCCTTCCCAATAGAGCTGGATCATTAGATTTAACTGTTCAATGCAGTTTACCATTACTTGTACATGAATTTAAGTATTCTGAGTCGACGTGTACATATATCGCTTTTCGAAAAGAGCGGGAATTGCAGCCCGTTTATGGTTTTGGTGAATGTGCAAATCGGCAGCAAAATGAGCGCAAATCGATGGACTACCGGTACTTAAGTGATAGGTGACGACAGATACAGCCTTCTACTTATTGCCCAACCCTTTGGCAGGTTATTAGGAGTAAAGACGTGTACTGAAGTATGTTTCATGAGTTGCACTTAAATTGATGTAGTAACTGTACTACCGTAATGGTATGTACTTAGGTTGGCTGCCAACTTGCACTATTACTTACACTCTATCGAAGACTTTAGGGATGATATATTTTTTGCTGTTGTGATGAAATCCCCATACTGCTCCAAAAAAAATACATGTATCCAACCGAAAGAGAAGAAAACGAACGTGCTCTTGAGATACAAATGATTACCCATTAACAAAAGCCTATCCGCGAATCTTGCCATAATCCAAGTCATAGGCGCGCGACTTGCAGCACAATTTACGCTATGCTTACGCAAATTTTAGGTATTGTGTGACAACCAGAATTGTTCAATACAAGGGTACCCTGTACCAGCTATAGTCATCTACCTGCGCATTACGTAAGTGCTCGAAAAAAAGCGCCACATAGGGGATGATATGATATTCGCACGCTATTCTGGAGAAGAGTATAGTTCTAGGCGCTTCCCGCATGATCTTTAGTTGACTGTTTGACATACGCGAGAGATATTACGAATAAGGGGACCTGCTTAAGTATAAGCTGCGATGGACGAGCTTTAATGTGGAATACTTAAGCAAGTGAAAACCTATCAATAAGTGCATATCGAAAAGATAAAGTGAGAACTGGCATTATAGAGTGAGGTGGATTTCGTTTCGGCTGTAAATTTTGCTACCGGGTGGACCGTGAACTCATCGTGACGGAGACAAGACTGTAACTGGTACATGGTACCTCTGTGCGTGTTGTGCGAAATTACACGTAAAGGTTAAGATAAAATATCTACACTGCAGGTGTCATATTACATGTAAGTTACATGTAAGATATTCTGGCATTGATAATAAGATCGCGGCGGTGGATATAAGGAGAGGAAGGAGTTGCTTTTGTGTTGAAAGCGGAATAAAATTTCAGGTTAAGCAAAGCTACGTGGACCACTTTACATAACATTTAAGTTATAAAGTTCAGAATAGTATTAATACTTAATAACTTAATCGAATCCAGTTCTAAATTTGAGTTATCAGCCCCTGGTCGTTCGAACGAAGACTACAATGCAAGATACGAGAGATGCCCCTGGGCCTGAGGATAACCCGGGTCTGTTAACAGATCCGGATAATCCAGCGGCGGTAGGCATTCAACAGCGACATGGGGAGACAGCAGGCAACGTGGACGAGGTGGTTGCTGAATCACCAGCCTCGCACGACTCGGACGTTTCAACGCCCTAGTCAGACGACGGTAAAGATACAGTAATGGAACTAGTGGAACCGGTAGATCAACCGGTAATACCGGTACCGGAGAGTGCACTGGGAGGATGGTGGTACGGTATTGGTAATACCGATAGTAACACCTGATGTAAAGACCAAAGATTCAACATCGACTCAGATGAATCAAGTGGAAGAATCCAGTGAGGCAGCTGCACTTAGGAAAGGCAGTGTAGAACTGGCTGCCTCACGAGAGCCGAAAAGTTTAGCGCAGGCACTGTACACAGCACTAAGTCAAGCAGTAGCGACTAAGCCACGGGTACAGGCATGATGGACCTGACCCGATACCTTTTCTTATTGGTGAACGTCAAGGAACCAGAGCCAGTTTCGCGTCTTTCCGAAGCAGATAAACGGCTACCGAAATTGAAACAACAGGAAGTGGAACGACTGCTTGATTTTTTCGAACTTGTGGTAGTGGATGCGAAGCAGGACTGGGAAGTTTGGAGGAAACAGGTTGTCGTTTCAGCGTTATTGGCGCAACGCTTGGCCCAAACGTTTGAAGGCATTTTGTGGGAAATCATTGGTCAAGCGAACGTTAAGCGGGCGGATTTGGTACCAGCGCCTTTGAAAGGATAGATCAGTAAAGGGGCTGGACGGGATGCTGCAGCATCTGTGGATAAATTGGAGCAGAAAACGTTTTTGTTTAAGACCGAGATTTTCACATCAGAGAAGATTTTACGTCTACGAAGTGTATGTGAAAAGGACTACGGAAAATTTGCCCCGATGATGGTCCGTGAGGGAACGCCGGATGAATGGCGAATAGTGCAAGGTTTGGTGGAAGGCACTATTATCGCTAAACAACTGCCTCAATTTCTGAAAAGAATAATGAATATTGACGAACAAGTGCGGCTAGTGCACACAATTCGTGCTCAAGTCGAAGGATGTTTGGTGATGGATCTACGTGGAAAGAGTACTATCAAGGAAGCATTTTTAAGCACTAAGTGTATTCAAGAAAGTATCGCAAAAGCGGCGGCAACTAGGGGTTCTGGGAGTGTGGCTCTGTGGAAAATGGTGGCACAAGTCAAGAAAATCAGTTATGACAGTGGCAATCACGCGCTTTACTTCCATTTTTTACGAGGGACATGGCAAAAAAATATGAAGGTGTGATTGTACCATTCCATAGGTATGATTATTCCTTGCGTAATCTACATCACGAGGCACAACCAACGGGAGGTTCGGCATGGAAAACTCAAGTGGATAGTAATGGAGAAAGTTTCGAACACAAAGGTTTTTACTCGTGTGTATTAAAGAATATCACACGATCTGTGAACTTATTGAAATTATCGGGGTTCTTACGGAAACTGCTGGGTGTAGAGTTCCAACTGGACGATTTAGACAAGAAATGTCCTTTTTCAGATACTTCGACATTGTGTGAATTAATTGTGGAATCGATGCGTGTCCTACGGCTTTGCTTGGTATAAATCGGGGCCATACGATGTTAGTGGTGGAACATGTGGAAAGAAACAGTCTTACGTCGCGGGTAACTGGGTCACCCGATGCGGAAATGCACGATTCTCGAGGAATTGTTAAGGACCAAGTGCATACAGGTAACTTTGGAGGAATTCAAGAAATTTTCTATTCAAGCGCCAACGTTTCGGAGCATGGAGGATTCACAGACCCAAGTGGAGGCAGTACGAGTTAGCCAACATGAGAAGGGTACATCAGATGAGAGTGATGACATGAAGGCGACAGACACGGAAATTGAGGATAAGGTCAGTGGGACAACTTCTTTAGAAGGACCCCGATCGACACCACAGGAAGAGAAGTGTAAAGTGACGCCGACAGCAGGACGGAGGCTAGGGCAAGGAGGGTCGGAATGGGTAACGGTACAACGAAAAAAGCGGATAGAGGAGGAGGACCAACCTGAAGTGCTGGAAGAAGAGAAGAGACCAGCGAGAACAGCATACACATCAAGTTTAAGGTCGGATCTCCAACGGTCGGAGAGTGCGGCAAGTATGACGCAACGCAGTGGAACACGTGGATCCGTTAAGGTGACTAATTCGGGGTGGACAGATGCTAACAGTGAAACTATTCCGAACACAGGAAGGAATCCTGCACAGGTTATGAAATCGGAGGAAGCGAGCAAAAGGGCTGTATCGTCGTCCGGCAAACTGGATTCACTATACAATCAGAAACCAAGCACTTTGCTAATGATGGAAGGCAAGGTGAAAGCGTATTTAACTACAGTATTGGACCAGATAGAGCGAGCGGAAGGCCCGATTAAGCCTTCCGTTCCCGTGCAATGCGAGATGGCGGGTCGGGCGGAATTGTCGACAATCCCGGAAGTGTTACGATTACTGGATCTCCATTCTGTACCGACGCCGGCTACTGGCAACTGTCAGATGTTTGCTGTGTGCCAAGCATTAGCGTGCTCGGCCGGATTGATAGATAATGCGCCATTGCTGGAAGAAATGACTACGAAACTAAAGGAAGGGTGCCTGGCGCGTCCGCTGATGGACTTTGATGTCAAGTTCCCTCCAGGCGGGAGGAAACCTACGCTAATTGAATTGGGAAGGGGGTATCCTCGGATGTCTCCTAAGAAATCTAAAGGACTATTTCTCGATTATTTACTAGAAGTTTTGGAAAAAAAGAAAAAAGTGGGTCGGGGGTAATGGAAACATTCCTAGAAATTTTTGGGGAAGTAATGATACTCTCAAGACGGTGAGTACAGTTCTTCAAAGGGACATATTCGTAATTAGTAACACACCTGGAGTCAAAGTGTCTGGAGGTTTATACTTCACTCCTGAGACTAGGCGATTTAGGGTCAAGTCTTATCAAATGAGTGGAGAGTACCCCAGGATGATAAAGGATTTTTACGCAAAAATGAGGACATATCTAACGTCGACGGACTTAGGAACAAGAGAAAGTAAGCGGCCCCAAATTTTACGATTCGGCGGTCAACACTACTCACCAATTTTAACTAGGATTAGAGGACATCACGAGGAGGATGTTAACATAGACAATAGCAGTGATGACGAGGATCACAGAGATGACAAGCACCCAGGTTCGGAAATCAATGCCACAGCCTATTCATCTGGAGCAGATGCAGCGACTAGTTACACGACGGATATCGTCAATAGCAGCGAAGACTCTATCTCTACGTTAAGCAACCAATCTCCATGGGATCCAGACGATTGGGATGGGAATTTCGACGACTTGATACGCAGATTGGAAGGAGCAACGATCCACCTTGGTCTCAAGTGTGAAATCACAGAGATCATTATGACGAAGGACCCCAGGATGTGTGAACGTTTACACTTTTTGACAGATACGGTGGGGAAGTTATCACCGGAACAGAAGCAGTTGTTGGAGGCCGACATGATGGATGCCGAGGTACGCAAGGGATATCTTCAAAAGTACCAAATATCGGAACCGATCTTCAGTCAATGGATCTCAAAGGTTTGGCAGGACCTTCAACCGAAACAGGAATGCCTATTGATCTCGGATGGTTCAACTTCTGGATCGGAGTATATACCATCGGATGCGTCACAGAGTTCCCAAGAAATAGCGAAATCTATGACTGATGATAGTCCGACTTCCAAAAGGGTGTGTCGTCGGGAAACAAAGGCAGCCGGATCAGAACCAATGGAAGTAGTTACGGTAGCCAGAGAACGGATTGATGATTTTGAAGCATGTGACACTGATACGGTGATGGAAGCTATTACGTTGGATAAGCTCAAGATTGCATGGCACAAGTTACTCCCACACATTGGGAAGAACAAACGGGTATATCTTTCTCGTTGGTAAGCCCCACAAAGACTTTATGGATTAAAGCGGCGCATTCAGAATCGAATCGCCTTCTTCATTTAATTAAGGATGTTCCTGGAGCTCATTACATCCTTGACGGAGTTCACTCAAGTGTTCTAGTAGAACTAACCAAGCACTGGCGAGAACAGTGCTGGCTAGCAGTGGTAGAAGCTGGGAAACGGGAATGTCTGGCGGGCATACTAAAGCGTGGTTTGAGTCATGGGAACATCGTTTCTTAGTGATGATTGGTTCGGGGCAACGCACAGCGATACTCAACAGTTCACAAGAATGGTCAAGGCTACGAAAGATTCAATTCGGCGGGAATCAAAATTTACAACTTCTAGCACCGCGACAAGTGCTACAATTGGCGGCCGGGATGATTTGCTCACATGTGTTCGTGGAACATTTAGCAGCATTGGTTGGCGTCAATTATAATCCAACGGATACAATCCTATCTTTACTCCTGCGCCATTTAGAAATTATCCGTTGCCGTCCAGACTACGCCTCCAAGATTGGGGCGATCGAGAAAGGAAACCAGAGGCGGGGAAGGAAGTGTTTGAATTCTTCCAGGCAAGAGGGATTTTATAATTGTCAAACGGCGATGACAACTAACATATGGAAACGGGCCCCGATGGGTCAGACCAGTACTAAGGGCACCGCAACGAAAATGCATACAAATCACGCCTACTTCGAGCTTAATTCTATGGATATTTATACGAAATATCATAAGCTAAATGATATGGAATTTGTTCCGGACAATAATAAAGATGGAGGTATACATAGACAATTATCACATACATTTCTGAGTCAAAATGTACGTGGTTTTGCGCACAAAGATGTAATTGCTCGGATGTCAGTGTGGAAAAGAGGATACCCGGAGCACCCAGCCCAGGTAATCCTATTACAAGAGACCCATATAACAACATCTGAAGAATGTGAAGAAGTGGCAAGACATTGGTCTTTACTATGGGGGCAGATGGACAAGTACCGGGATCTATCTTATTGGAGCTTTTTTCCAAAAAGAATGTGGAGGAGTCGCGAGTTTATTGAATCCTTCCATTGCCAAAAATATTATACCATGGAAGCAGGAACACTGGTCAAACCGATTCATGGTGTTAAAATGAAATGACTCTATTATTATGAATATATACGGACCATCCAGTTACTCTAAAAGGCGTGAACATTTCTTCAATGGGTTACGACAAATTTTCTGCGAAACCCAACAAATTGTTTCATTGGTGGAGATTTCAATTGTTTCGATAATCCATCTTTAGACAGATTGGGGGGCACACGTTCCACTCGGCCGGAGAGTAATGCTTTGCAGAGAATATTAACGTAGTGGCAGTTATGGGACGCTAGATCTTTGATGGTGTCATCAATGGAAGAGGCAAACATAGATCCGCATGAGCACTTTACGTACTGGCGAGGAGACCAGGCAAGTCGTTTAGATCGTTTTTACGTTTTGGGAGACTGGAAAAATTGGGTGGTATGGGTGGCAGTAGCGCCCCCTCCTTTATATACTGGTCACAATCAAGCCTGTTTGTACCTAAAAGATCCAAGCGTGTCTCGAAATCTGATGACGTTCCGAAGAATGCCGTACCCGTTTTCGGGATCTCAGAAGGAGGAGATTCGTAATACGATTTTGGAGCGATTAACGACAAATTCGGCAAGCTCATTAGCGGCAACCAATTGGGACAATGAGTGGATATGTGTCGAGATATCTTGTATAAAACGCGGAAAACGATAGCTAGACGCAGGAAAAAGCCAGTACATCAGTTACGAAGAACGGTGAGTGAATGTGCGACGGTGAGGAAGCACATCGTTCAAGCCATTTTGGAATCATTACAAAAAGAACGTATGATTCGTCGTGGATTTCGATTGCATAGGTCGGCGGCAGATGTAAGATGTCTTTTTAAGAGGGAATCCGTGTGGAAAAGAGATCAGACAGTCACCAAGATTGTGGCAACATCAGGACAATCGTTCGCGGATGATCTATCTATTCCTGATAAATTTGCAACGACGTGGAAGCAGATACTGGAATGCAGTCACAGAGATGTGGGAAGTCAAGAGCTTTTAGAAGATTTACGACAGTTTATGCACATTCCAGAACACAGTAAAGTCTCAGAATTCCAAAATGTGGAGTTGATGTCGGAGATACTAGAGAAAGATGTTGAGTGGGCCATCAAAAGCATTGATCGCAGAAAAGCTGCGGGGCAGGATGGAATTGGTAATGAGTTTTATAAGGATTTTACCTCCCTCTTAGAACCCCTCACAAATATGTTCAATGAGATATTAAGAGGGGGGGGCTCCTCGCTCCTTTCTGAAGGCAGTCGTAATACCTTTACGAAAGAAAGGGGATTCCAGCAATGCTTTGGATTACAGGCCCATCTCACTACTACCAACAAGTTACAAGTTGTTCACCAAAATTATGGCTAGACGTTTACAAAAGTTTTTGGGGAATTTAATAGGAGACACCCAACATGGATTTGTATCAGGCCGTCTTATGGATAAGGCAGTTATCCTCATGAAGGCGGCATTCAAGAAATAAAAAACTACGAAAAAATTGTCAGCTGCAGAGAGTGCGGGTCTTATTTTTAGATTTTAGCAAACCGTACGACACAGTGGACAGGAAATATCTTTTCTCAGTACTGCGATTATTTGGATTCTCGACTGAGTTTGTTACATTGATGATCGGCTGCACCAGACAGTCCCGGAATTCCTGTTAATAACCAATTTTCAGACCCTATACAGGAAAAGTCGGACTTCGACAAGGCTGTCCTTTAGCCCCGTTATTATTCATTCTTGCTGTCAAGCCTTTAGCGTTGGCTCTAAATCAGGAGGCGGGATTTGAATGGATCCAACCCTTGCGTAATGACTCTTCTTATCAGCATCGTTTTTCTGCATTTGTTGACGATTCAACAGTCTTCCTGAGGCACGAAGACCAGTTACCGAAGGTGCTAGGCGTGGTCAGACGTTTTGGGATCTGTCTGGTTTACAAATTCAGCCGGCTAAAAGTAAATTTGTGTTCCTTAACTCAAACTATGTATCAGCAAAATGGTACAATCTACCGGTATTACCGGAAGGGGACACGATAAGATATCTTGGTTATTATTTTGGACTGGGCACTGAGACTACGCTGTGTCCAAAGGAGATTGGCGACAGCGACGACATGCGGCACGTCGATGATGGATCGGGTACAGCTGTTAATGTGATTGCGATACCCTCCGTTTTTTTTTACAGCTAGAATGTTCGAAACCCCAGCGGAAGTTTTACAAGAAGTAGTAAACATGCAGAAGGCTTTACTCTGGTGTAAAAGTACGAAGACCGAGAGAGGGAGACATAAAGATCTCCGACCTTACTCTTTACCCCACATGCGGTGTGTGGGATTGGGCTCATATCGATACCCGTGGCTTTGAAGGTTCAAAGATTAAAGCTTGCGTGTCAGTGGTTGCTAGCGGCAAGGGACCTCTATCAACAAGCGTGGTTGGACCTAGTGGGGATAAAGCCAGGTGAGGAGGTGGAGCAAATCCTGACACCGGTTAAGGGGTTTAAAGTTTGTCAAGCGGGACGTACTGTAGCCCCAGGCATGACTAGAAGCTTAAAACGGGAGGTCATGGAATGGGTGGTTCCACGACGAAGCGACAGTGAGCAACTGGAGTGGTATACAGCCTCCGTACTGCCCCAAGCGGTAAGAAAAATGGAATCGAAGATTGGAGCAAGGGGAGCGCGGCTGGTTCCGTCGGAACCGTTTATAATCAGCCTTGATATAGATGACTACGCATACCATGAGATAATGCCGAGTCACATGGTGTCTTTTTGGGGGACTTACTGCTGGGCATTATATCCCTGGATTCTAGAGGAAAGGGCACTGGAATTAGGTCGAGGAAATACGACCGGATTCCACTTACAACGATTCGAACCTTACGGATACTAAGACTAACGACTACTTCGTATATGTGGCAGGTTCAAGGTGTTGATGTTAGGTCACATAAGAAGGCGAAGATAGGTAGATGGATGTGTGCAGTCATATTAGCTTCGCCTAGAGTGGATGTGGGACACTACATTGGGGAAAATCCCACGATTAGTAACTGCGTAGGATCACCATCATTAGAAAGGTTTAACTGGACACTAAAATCCTCGGGACATATCATAGGGAAGGGACCCACAAGTCAGGAGAGAGTGACAGTGCGTCAACAAGCGGACGGAATATTGTGGAAGGTAACGTGTTGTTCTATGACCGACAAGAAGATAATAAGGAGCTGCACGAAAAGATAATTGTCTTTCAGCCCCATCCAGCATTACATCTTATTGATTGACAATCAGAAGAAACGGCTCGTACATGGAAGATCTGGCCGAAATTCCGCAGATCTTTCAGGCAGATGTATAATCATGGAGTTGCCCCACAGCTGCCCTCTCTTTTAGATAGGTGGAGACGGAAGTGCGATTCAAGCAATTGGTGGTCCATGAAACAGGATGTGGAACCGTCTCAGATATGGGGACATGACAATGTGGGTACAGTTTCGAGTGGTGACCCTGCAACTAAACACTTTCTACTTGCGAGAGCATGGGGAACGGAGATGTATGATTGACGAGCGGTGTAAAAGCGAGCACTCGGGTGTTGATCATATATTATGTGTGAACGAGCTCAAGACTTTTGGAGGCTTTTAGTACAACAATAGGAGGGTGAAGCCATAACAGACTTAAAATTAGCTCGTTTCCAAGAAGCAATAGTAACACGACGAGCGCCACCGATCGAGGAAAACATTAAACGGGCGATGATGAACAAACATGGTTGGTATACCGATACCTATTGTGAGGTATTCGACCGGCTCTGGAAAGGTGCTCGTGGAATTGCGACAACATGGATGTGGCAATTGCGGAATCAAGTGGTATTTCAAGGACAAGTTAAGACTGCTTTCGACCATTTAGAATTTCTGTGGCGGCAGTGCAGAGCTCAAGTGGAGGCTGTAGCGGAATGTGAATCCAAAATGTTTGAAACCAGAGAAGATGGGATCCGAATGAAGATCAATGTAAAGTGCTTTTTCGACCTCACCCCAGCACCGGATCAAGACTTCCAGAGTCGACAACAAGAGAGATTATGTATGATGCCTATCAAGAACACTACCATGTTAACTGAGCCTAGATTACGTACTAGATTTCATAAGTTCATAGTAGCTAATAGTTAACACTAATTAGACTACATTTTACTACTTAATGAACACCTCTAATTGCAGAAATAATAACCAATACTGTAAAAAGTCGGTATGTCAGTACCGGCCGGCGGGAAAGATGCACTTAAGTGGTTAGTAGCACCTGAGGATGTATATCCGACTGCACGGTTATTCTGGATTGGGGGTGTAGGCACATATACCACTTGAAGAAGGTCATTAAAAAGGAGAATGAGGACATCACATGTGCTACGCGCAAGCTGCAGCTGTTTCTCGTCAGGAAGGGCGAAAACACGTGGCTCAAATCCAGCACCAATGATGAAAAGCAGCTTAAGAAAGAGAAAATGACTGCACTAATCCAAACGAAGAACCGCGAAGAATATGAACTCTGGACTGCTGGATGTTCTTGTTTTCCATTATCGTAGCACGATGGTAAAAAACTTGAGTCTTGAATAGCCAGTAGTAACCAATAAATCCAAACAAACTTCCACAGGAACTTGTTTAAATGTAAGTGTATTAAGAAGTGCTATCGCTAGACCTGCGCGTTCCTAGCTACAAGCACAATCCCAAAAGGTAAGTTTCGTAACTTTCTTTTTGAGAAGTGACAAAAACTATTCTGATAATCGATCGTAACTAATAATAGTCCATAATACAAAAATAGGTCACAGCCTAAATTCATATTGGATAAAACTATCGAAAATCTCCAAAAGTGATAATTTTCCACAATATCACTAAAACCAACATTTTCAACACTCCTTCACAATGTGAATTTTCCATTTGACTATTCCAGTCCGCAAGCAGTTCGTAATTCCTTCAACCTTGGATGTGGAACCGCCTTTGTAAGTAAATCAGCCAACATGATTTTAGTAGGCACGTAGTGAGCTCGACCAATTCCATCCTTGAATTTCGACGAAATAAATTTTACTCTAATGTCGACATGTTTCATCTTTGACGTTCCTCCATTCCACTCAATGCTTTATAGCCGCTTGGTTATCCATGAACAGGGTCATAGGACGCTTAACCTTAATTCCAATTTCTTGTAGCAATTCGAAAAACCCAAGCATCTCCACAACCACCTTCGAAGCAGCGTAAAACTCCGCTTCCATCGTAGATAGAGACACCCCACCTTGTTTTTTACAGATCCAGTTTACGATAATTCCATTCATCGTAACAATTCCACCCGTAGTCGACTTTCTGTCGTCCTTCGCTCCAGCGTAGTCTGCATCGCTGTATCCGCAAATTTCCGCGCCATTTTCTTCGTTTATCTTCGATTTCATTTGCAACTTCAATGCCTTCGTTCCTTTTAGATAGCGTACAATTTTTTTTCGCTAAATACCAATCCATTGCCTTCGGTTCATG
>MIQA02002352.1:0-31212 GCA_001887855.2 Sclerospora graminicola | reverse complement strand
TGCTTGATTGATTATTCGCCTCGCTCATCTGCCTTATTACTCCAGTGTTTTTGCAAAAGCTGTCCAGATTTCGATACTCGCCACCGCCGTCCGTCCTTAGTACGTGAATTTTACAGTTGAATTGTCGTTCAAAAAACGATAAAAAATGCTCGAACATCTTTGCAGCAGCATCTTTCGTTCTTGCCAAAAAACGCACGTAATTAGACTTGAAATCCACGAAATTAATTAAATACCTGTTTCCAAATCGGTCTCTTGGTGTGATAGGTCTCTTTAAGTCGGAACATATCACACCACCAATGCGATCTGTAGGCGCGTTTGCACCGCTATCTTTCTTGGGCCTTGCATTCCTCGATTGTTTACCTTGTGCACTATTGGAAACGGTAGAAGTGCGACAACCCGCTATGATCAGAACATACAAAGGTAAGATATATTAGATAATTATAGTCTAACCTAATATATATAGGGCGTCCGGGATGGGTGCAGGATGAGAAGTGGGATGGGGGAGTGCGGGGCACTCACTCCAAGGTAACCGAGCAGGGCTCATGGTTAGTTGTCAATTATCTCTCATCTGCACATCCCCGGAGCCATTCCTGTTGTGGGTTTACGTATTTCGTTAAATAAGTGCTAATTAGGAGTTAAACTATTACTAAGTATGGGTACACTAAGTGGTACACCAGATCCTACTCAAGGTACGACTGACCCTAATTTAGGTAGTTTACAACATGCACAGGTAAGACAATTTAATCTTGTTTTATCTGTAAGCAGGATCCCGAAACTTGGATCTTTCGCCATCCGTTCGATGGTGTCGTAATTCAGATGTCCGAGTCTTGCATGAAAATGCATTAAAGACCCCTCTTGGACATCGGTTCCGCCACTTACGTCTCTTTCATTGTCTTCCAGCACTGAAAACACCGTTTCTTTGGCTTTTTGACGCTCTTTTTCGACTTCAACGTCCACTGTGAACACTTTATTTGTACGAAAATTGCCTCTCCACTTTTCCGGTGCTTCATCACTCATTTTCCACTGATGTGCGTCATCTCACACCCTTTTTCCACGAGTAGGCCATAGGACAGTATGCTTCTTGCCAAGTTTTCCACAAAAAACACGTTTTCCAATCTGATTGTTCGCGTTTTCGATCCCACTTTCACTTGTATTTTAACCCAGCCCTTCTTCGAAATGTTTAATGTTTTTCCGTCTGTCTGAAAACATTTTCCGTTTACATCTTCTGATTCACGAAGGTATGCATCGTCGTTTACGATGTGCATGCTCGCACCGCTGTCGAGTATCCACTTGTTTCTTTCGAAATACGTGTTCTTGTTGACAATTGCAAGCGTAAATTCCACCTTTTTGCCTTCCTTTTTGGGCATTTTGCTCGAAAATGCCCGGATTCACCGCAGGCGTGACACTTCCATCATTTTGAGTTGTTTTCCACGT
The DNA here is from genome assembly GCA_001887855.2 of Sclerospora graminicola. Taxonomy (NCBI): domain Eukaryota; phylum Oomycota; class Peronosporomycetes; order Peronosporales; family Peronosporaceae; genus Sclerospora; species Sclerospora graminicola. The sequence goes on along the minus strand of MIQA02002352.1, from coordinate 29,778 downwards.
AATTCACCGTATCAACTCCATAGTTTCTTCCTTGTTTCGCATTGCTTTCCACAGCCTGCGCGAATTGACACAATTCTTCGGCTTGCTGTAGGTAGTCCGTCCTCGTGTGGTTGTATCTTGCCATTAGGATTGGTTTTAGCTCCGCAGAAGCGTAGTGCACAATGTTATCCAGTACCAGAGGTTCACTGCCGCCCACCGCTTCGGAAATAGCCACTAAATACAAGTAGTGCTCGTTCCAGTTCCGTTTCGGGTGCTTTTTACTTGTGAACAATTTCATTGATTGGGCTGGCGTTATACTCGTATGAAAAGCGTTTAACATCTTGTTCATAATGTGCACCAGTGTAGGAATTTCGCTCCACCATCCGTCCACTCGCCTGCTATAATAACGCTCCGCCGTTCCGCTTAGGTAGTGGCCTAATAAGTCGACTTTGACTTCTTCGGTCCGCATATAGCCGCATGCTGATTCCGCAATGGCTACTTGGCGGATGAAACGCGTACCCCACTGCTTGAAGCCAGCGCCCAGTCCTCGGTATACTTCTGTTCCATCAAAAAATCTGATGGACAATTTGCAGTCCTTTGCCGATGGTGTTTTAAAAAGTGGCGGAACGTTTTGTGCTGGAAATTTCATGTCTGGAACATTTTGCCCATGAAATTTCACATCCGGATATCCGCCAAGATTTCCAGCGGGTCCCTTGAAATGTTCTTCCGCATAAGGCCTTTTTTCTGGAGTGTTTTCCAAGGATGCCATCCGCATTTTCGTCCCCAATCGCATCGAATTATAAAAGCCGCAATTTCCATGTCCACGTTATTCCTCTAGACGATCCATTCTGTCCGCGAGTCTTTTCATCAAATCCAGCAATGTCTCGCCTTCTTTCTTCAGTTCCGTTTGCTTGTCTTCCAGATTTTCTTGCTTTACTTCAGCTTGACCCTTTGGGCTCATAACCTGTTGGATGTTCTTGTTTTCCATTGTCGTAGCACGATGGTAAGAAACTTGAGTCCTGAATAGCCAGTAGTAACCAATAAATCAAACAAACTTCCACAGGAACTTGTTTAAATGTAAGTGTATTAAGAAGTGTTATCGCTAGACCTGCGCGTTCCTAGCTACAAGCACAATCCCAAAAGGTAAGTTTCGTAACTTTCCTGACAAAAAAAAAACTATTCTGATAATCGATCGTTACAAATAATAGTCCATAATACAAAAATAGGTCACAGCCTAAATTCATATTGGTTAAAACTATCGGAAATTTCCAAAAGTGATAATTTTCCACAATATAACTAAGACCAGCATTTTCAAGATGGACTTCAGAAGGTTTTGAAGGATATGTCTCCACCATCAACAGACCAGATCCACGCGTTGGTGGTGGGGCTGGTGGCGATCAGGAACTCAAAAGTGTGCTCTCACACGATGCATTGACGAGGATTGTCGAAAGCCAAATTCGAATACCGGTATGGCATATTACGGCGGAAGAAAATCGCAAATTAAGCGAGCGGAAGAATCTCATCAACTGATGCGCAAACTCGAGAAAGCTTTGATCCCCGCGACGCCGAGTATATCCGATTCACACTTGGGTCGAAATCATTTGAAGCTATTGTGGGACGATGGATACGTCTCGGATGTTGAAGAAAAAGTCGGAGCAAATGCCTTTTGGACGGTGGAAGTTCAGGCCCAAGTCAATTGCATTAAAAGGAAGAATGATTCTAACGCATTCATTACAATGATCCAATGCGCTGGACAGCCACGATGTTGTAATCGTCAATAGCGAGCCCTTTAAATGGTTGCCGCAGTCTACGTATGGCAACAACAATACCAGATGGATTTGTGAATCATCGTGGATTATCACAAGGAGCCTGAAAAAATGATGCTGGGTACCTCGTTTCGTTTTGGGAAAGCAGCTAAGACACTGTTTGATTGCCTCGTTCTCTACGATCACTAAACATTTAGGAGGGGCTCTATTTGGCCAAGTCGTGCGATACATACAGCACCTTTTCCCTAAGGGGCCAGGAGGTGCCGTTCTATTCAACCACACAACGTTTTGACTGATCAAGACCCTCAACGGTATTGTGGTGCGTCTTATCAGTGCGACGTGGGTCGTGAAAGGCTTGAAAGCGTTGTTTCGTGACTTTATTACTAAAAAATTGTCACCGTGGGTGACGCGTTTTACTGCTGCCTGCTCTGCGTTAAACGTTGAGGTGGTGGAGGGTGATGCATTTCTCAGCCGTGACGTAAATCTAGACGAAGATGTGTTGGCCTTGAAGATCGTGGAGACGAGCTCGGGTGAACGTCTTTTTCAAGAAGAAGACGTGCTAAAGTGTGCCACGTAACACTGGCCAGGGCTACAGAGATTTGTGATGGTGCCGCGATGTTGCTGTCTCTTGTTGGGGACTTATATCTTATCCTACCACAAGTTAGGAGGCACAAGCCCTTTTTGACATGCTATGGCAGCTCCTATCGCTGGCGTGGCCCACGGAGATCCTCGCGCGCCAAGTATGTTATTGTCAAGGATGGACAACGTTTGTATTGATCTCGTTGAATGGAGGAAAGCAATGTCCCCCTTACGAATGCAAAATGACGCGAAAAATGATCCTCACGCAGTCATTCTTCACGGCTTTTTGAATGATTCTCCGGACTTGGAGCTGGAGGGATTATCAACAATTATGGTACATGTCCTACACAAAAGAATCTCGATCTACTGGCCCACAAAGTCGGTGAAAAGGTTAGCTGCAAGCCAAAGCGACGATTGAATGGCTTTATCTTGCTAGTAAGGTGCGAGATGCTTGGATCTTGAGTTCGTCGGACTGCGCTTCAGCTTCTTCATATGTTTATTCTCCAAATAACACGCTGGGTAAGGACAAAAATGATAAAGCACAATTTAGTAGTAATACACAGTAAATAGTCTGAGAGGCATTCTTAACGGGATCATGATCCCCCAAAATTCGGCCATCTGTTTTTGAAAATAGCCGTGAAATCGGTTTCGTTCCTAACGGGATCATGACCCGTCGCGAGTTGATCTGACATACGCATTAAAAATTTCATCATACAACGATAGTCGCACCATTTGGCAAGGCAACAACGTTTCCTCTTATAGTAAAGCAAAAAACTTGATCAACTCACTCCAAAAGTTACCTCTGTCGAAGTGATGTTCCAGCCTTCGGTTACTGTTCTCATACTCTAGATGGCAACTACATTCGGCGCCCCTGTACCTGATGGCACATGGCCTGTGAGTCAAGGAAACGTCAGCTTCAGCGAGGTGTACGTTGTGAAATCGGGTGAAGTCTTTGATGGTGGTATGAAGACCTATGATCGCTCCGACATTACCTGCCTCGGTCAGACAGAGAGCAATGGAACGTCGAAAGCTGTCTTTGCAGTTGAGCCTGGCGCCACGCTGAAGAATGTCATTATCGGTACGAATCAAATGGAAGGCGTGCATTGTGAAATGTCGGACTGCAAAATCGAAAACGTGTGGTGGGATGACGTATGCGAAGACGCTCTCAGTATCAAGGGTGGAAATTCTTCCAGCGTGTCCTACGTGTTTGGCGGTGGAGCCCGTTACGCCGACGACAAGGTTATTCAATTCAACGGATACGGCACCATTGTTGTTGACGGTTTTTTCGCACAGGATTTCGGCAAGTTGTGCCGCTCCTGCGGCAATTGCAAAAGCAATCCTCGTCAACGTTTTGTGAACATGAGCAACATCTACGTGGATCTCCGGGTCATTAACACCAAGCGTGTGGACCCGAATGTAAGCATGGTCATGATGAACGAAAACTTTGGTGACCAAGCTGTTCTACACAATATCCACGTCAAGCCAGGTCCGATGAATTTTACAGAGTGTGCAACGTCGTTTGGGATCAATAAGAGTGGAGTGAAGCCCGTAATTCTGAGCAACGGGCCAAAGTATCCGTTCTGTCAGTACTCGTTAGACGACGTTTACACTGTTCATATGGATGACACTCCTAAACACGAGAAAGCGGCACATCAGCAGCCTTCAGAGAGTGGAAAAGATTGCTCGCTAAAACGTTAGCTCATCTAAACGGTAACTCATCTAGACGTGTGGGATAATAAGCTCATTCGCCGCTTGGAAAACGCAAACTGTAAAACAACAATACACAAGATTTTTCTGTGTTTTAAGGAACCCACTACAACCACCCCCTTTTTGTTGCGTGCACACCATAAAGAACGTACAGTGTAGCGTAATGAAATGAAGACCAGCTTCGCAGACCTAAATTTGGAACGGATGAATTGTGGCGATGCACTTAGTCACGGAGCTGACACGAACATGGTCTCGCTCATATTCTACCACACTTTCCCTATCACCATCACCTTAGTGGGTCGATCAACACTGTATACTACAATGGGTTGGCGCGAATAGTCCTGTGTTTGTTGGCTTGTACGATTTTGGCGCTCAGTTTTAGATACTACATGTAGTATATTTAGCCAATAAAATGTTTTTCTCCTTATGAAAGGGTCATGATCCCATTTCGGGTCATGAGCCCATCTCGGATCATGAGCCCCATGTGCGTGGGTGGGACAGGACATATGTTGACTACTTTTAGCCAATTAGATCGTCTATTTCTGGCGGGATCACGGCTCATGATCCCGTTAGGAATGCCTCTGAGCGTTGTTTTAGATACACAGTACCGGTAAATACATACAGTCGGGTCTCACTATAACAGTCACTGTTGTAACAGCAATCCGCTGTAACAGCCATGATTTTTGACATACGGATTTCCGCCAGCCATACATATCTCCAATGCAGATAACAGCCGCTCACTATAGCAGCCAAAAAGTAAGCATACGGGTAGGGCTGTTATAGTGAGACCCGACTGTAGTCGGTGTGGACTAAATACCGTGTGAGACTAATTATTTGCACCGACTTCCAGTGATAACTCAAATCAGTATTAATACATTTCACTCGCTTAAAAAGTACATCTAAAACCCCTGTTTTTACCCAATTACATCAACTTGGATTTTGACTGGCCCACCTCATTTTATCACTTGTCAACCATGTCGGAGCTAACCCCCGAGGCATCTCGTCTCTATCGCGTGCGCAAGACGACGGTCAAGATGCTTCATAATCGCGGCTACATCGTGAGTGAAAACGAGCTCGTCATGACGCCCGAAGCCTTCCAAGCACAGGTCCGTAGGCCGCCACCTCATTCCCTCCCATAATGTCTCCTCTTGATTCCCTTTTCTGACATTTTGACTTTTTTTTATATTTTTCGACAGTTTGGGACGAATCCGACGCGTGAAATGATGACAATTCTCGTCGAGAAAATCGACGACCCCAGTGACAATTTATTTGTGTTTTTTCCCGAAGACACGAAAGTGGGGGTCAAACCCATTCGCAATTATTGTAACCGCATGAAAGACGAGAATGTAACCAAGGCAATTCTCGTGGTCCAAGAAGGGATAACGCCCTTTGCGCGCCAAGCGCTGAATGAAATGGCACCACGCTACAAGATTGAGCACTTTAAAGAGACGGAATTGCTCGTGGACATTACCGAACATACGCTCGTCCCTGTGCATCGCGTCTTGGGACGTGATGAAAAAGCGGCGCTATTAAAACGATACCGCATTCGTGACTCGCAATTGCCACGGATGCAAGTCACGGATCCCATTGCACGGTACTATGGCATGACTCGTGGCCAAGTGGTCAAGATTATTCGCCCTTCGGAGACCGCAGGACGCTATGTTACGTATCGGGCCGTGATTTAAGACTGCCAGAAAACATATCAGTGTCAAAAAATACATGTCCCCAAACTAGATGCATTCTGTCAAGTTAGATTTATTCCAGAGTAACGTAATTTCGCAGGAAATTGGGTACCCTAGCTAAATTAGGATAATTTTGTTCAATCAGCAGACAGGTGGAATCCGCATGAACCAATGAAAAGCTCGAATCATGGACTAGGCGGTGGTGTAAAGGGTTATTCTTATCTGAAAAAATATACAAGTCGACCAAAAATAGCTTACTGCGAAAAACTGGTTAATCAGCAAGCGTACCAGTAAAAGCGGAAACCGCTGTGTTACGTTAGCTTTTGGGTTTAGGCGCGCTTTTCCTCGGCTTTGGTGTCGTCTAAACTCCTTCTATATTGGGGTCGTACATTTGTAGAGCATGTGCTCTTATCTCCACACTCGCGGTTCCATTCGAGCACCAACGCGCCGAGATCGCCATCTAATTGCTGCATGAGACGATGGAAAGCTACACGCGAGATGGCACGGCTAGTGCCTTGACAAGCAAGGAGATGTAGCACTTGGGCACGCGACAAGGCGGCGCCAAGCTCCAGCGCCGCTTGCGCGGCTTCCACAGGCTTCAGGCTGTCAGGTTTGTGTTCGTTGCTCTTACACTCACTATCGGCTTGAATAGCATTACTAGTATACCGGAGAAATCGATCAAACACGGCATTAATTTGCTCTTTACGACGTTTTTGTCGTACAGAGCAATTTTCCTCTTTGGCCTCCTGCTCTTGTCCCAATGAGATGCTCTTACATCCATTTGTGCTCGTCAATGCGTTCTGAGGACACAAGCGGACATGCCTCGCCCCCTGCAAATAAACAACCCGACTTCGATGCCCAAGAGCAGCTTTCCCACAGGCCGCCACGTCTTCCTTTTCCGCTGATAAAGTCAGACACAAGAGCACAAAGTCATGAAAACAGACATTGTGTCGCTTCTTCTTCTTCCAAGCGCTCACTTGATCGCTTGAACCCATTGGAAACAACGTTCCAAGAGCATCAACGACCTCATGAACCGGTTTGGAGCTCAACTGCAAGGGTTCTAGTCTGAAAAAGTGCTCTTCAAGTCGATTCATCGCTCGTGGCTCCATCAACTGAACGTATCGAGTGACAAATTGAGCAAACGTCATGGACACCTCTTCCATCTCCTTCTCTTCTTTGCTCTCTATCTGTGTGTATCCTAATTCCTTCAAGAAGCGACCAACTCCCCCTTCATCCAGTTCCTTCTCAACCCCAGCGTACTGTTTAAACCGTAAGCGAAGCCAAGCGAGATCCAGTCTTGGCAATGAAAACGTCTCTTGCTCTTGAGCAAGTTTCGAAAAGGCTGCAACAAACACTGGAAACGAGACACCGTTTCCGGACACAGCCATCGCCTCCACTAACCGGTCAATACCTACGTAGCTCGTTGATTCTAAACGTTTGAAAGCGTCTTTCACTTGCTCCAAGTCGAGAACCCCATCGTGATTCGTATCAAGTCGATCAAATGTGCTCTTAAGTCGAGCAATGACAGTCACCCGATCGAGATCAAGGAGACCAAGATAGGCGTCAATTTCAGTCGAATCATTCCACCCACGCGTCAAAAGCTCGTCATCTCGTATTTGATCCAGCCATTTCATCAACTTGATACGATCCAAAGGACAAATCATCCCCAAAAGCAACTGCAAGTCGCTGCTTTCCAATAGCCTTAACATCTGTCCATCCACTTTTTTCGCTTTAAACACGGCCCGATACGCCGGCAACTCGACGACATGTTCAAGCCAATCGACCACCTCATCAATCGTCCAGTCATTTACCTTCTTCCAACCCTTCAATGTCTCCAATTCCTCGTTCTTTTTCTCCTCGACAGAATCCCGACCACGACACAACTCACGCCCACGACGCAACTTTCGCCAAGGGCGTATCGTTGTGTCGAGACCATCGAGAGCGAGAAGTGCGCGGCTAAATGCCCTCTCCCGGGTTGCTCTTGTGCTCGTCAAGTGTCGATGAGATCGACCTCGCCCTGCCACGTCGTCCATGGTCTTTCCAAGTCTTCAAACAACCCGCTTCATCCCATCCCAGAAATAGCTATTTTCCTCATCCCATGTCTCTTGTATTACCTTCTTCTTCTTCTTCTAGGCGTCTGCAACTTCTCGTGCGAGTTGAAGGAACCATGGCGTGGTTCCATCGTATGGCTTCTTGTAAGGCACTTTTCCAACTCTCTTAGGCTTTCGAGTCCACAGCTTCGAGGATTAAAGCTTTGGTGCCCCATTTCAGCTTAGGACGCCGAGGGTGTTTCGTGCTGTTGACGTGTCCTAACAAATGTCCCGGACCAATAGGGGTTTCGGAACAGAGCGTTAGAGATTCTTTACTGGTATAATATCCTAACGTCATGTGCCGCTCTTCTAAACGCAGGATAAAGTACCGCCGCGTCCAGAGTTTTAAGCGGCTTAAATACCACATGAGTTGAATATCCTCCGTACCGAAGTTCAAAATGACGCTACATTTCATGCTGTCTCTAAAGTATATATATGCACAAAATTGATCGAGACGTGATCGCTCGCCTTTTTCCTCTATCCTTTGATCAAGCTCTTGAAAAAGTCAGAAGTGGCAAATTGCGCACCCATATTCGGCATAGCCCTTACTAACGTTGGCGTGAGTCAGCCTTCCTGTCTCACCAGCTTCACATAACAGTCCCATGCATGTCTATATTATCCCCCGCTCCTGCACTGTCATTTGGTTACCTACAAGTGTACATAACGTCACATATTTTTCATGTACCGGTACTTAAACCGGGTACGCAACGTCACATAATTTACATGTAAAAACACAGTTAGAGAAACGAGAATCCATTGGTCAATTTATATATTGCGACATGTCGCTGGAAACCTTTCTAATTGGTGGATTCTACTTCTTTTTTCTCTCGAAATGATTGCCCGTCCAACTTTAACACGAATTCTCCGTGTCAATATTGCTCGGATTTCTGACGAGACGAAGGATTCGGAATCCTCGTGAAACGGGACGTTTAAAAGAGTACCCTATTTGCTATGATCGGACGCGAATTGACAAAGTGGCTTGTTTTTATTTCTTGCTCCCAGAATCTCCGTTGAATTCACTAGGTACATCTACACCATTGCCCGTTCAAAGTGAAAAGGTTTTTATTCAAAGTGGAAAGAAATAAAGCAATAATAACAAAAGCTTGGCAATCAAAGTGGATAGAAATAGAAATCCACGAAAAATCACAAAAAGGTTTTCAAGCAAAGTGAACAAATCCCCAATCAAAGTGGAATGATTTAAAAATATACTTATTTAACCTAGTTTTTTTTCTTTATAAGGTGTTTTTTCTATGCCTAGTCATCCGCGAGACAAATAGGTCATGTTTTCAGCTCTGTACATACTTAGCATCAAGTTGCACTGAGTATTAAAAATATACATATTACACATCACTCGTCACTGGTTTTGTCTATCGTTGCAAATTAATTTGGTCAACCGAAGGATGTATGACAAAACTGAATATGAGACGTTGCGTGACAAAACATACAAGATGGCAACCATGAAATATGAGAATAGGCTTCAGACGTTAAACATGCTAGAACTATTGCAATTAATATAATACATCTTAAACTATCATTCGTACGTAAAAAGTTGGTCAAAAGATAAGTAAAGATAAAAAGTAGGTCAATTAAGTATATTTAAAATCGTTCCACTTTGATTGGGGATTTGTTCACTTTGATTGAAAACCATTTTTGATTTTTCGTGGCTTTCTATTTCTATCCACTTTGATTGCCAAGCTTTTGTTATTATTACTTTATATCTATTTCTTTCCACTTTGAATAAAAACCTTTTCACTTTGAACGGGCAATGGTGTAGTCGTCGCCGTGAATTCAAAAAGGTCCCAGAAGCATATCGAAATCAAAACGAAGCCGAATTATACGAAATCAACAGATCCCCCTAATTCGATCACGCTGATCACGAATATAAAGTCGGATTCGGTAAGAATATAAAATCTGAGGAGTTATTTAGATATAAAAATAAATTTTTCAAAAAATACCAAAAATACATGTTTTTCCAATTATTTTAGTCAAAATTAGTGATATCGACAAAAAAGAGCATGTGTGTTTAGTAATCATTTAGATGCCCTGTTTTCTGACCTGCTATGCCCCGTCTGCTGAATATTGCAGTATTTTTTGTTCCGATGTCTCCTCGTTTTAAATGAAAACGAGTGCCACAAAGCCGAAAACGCCGTTGAGAACGCTTATAGAGCTATTTACGTACTACAAAGTTGAATAGGCATATGTGGTATACAAGATATGCCTGTAGGCGGCGTTAGCCGCCTTTTCAATTTTTTCCTATGTGATTTGAAGCAACATTTACATACTTAAAACGTTTTTTCCTATGTGATTTGCAGTAAAAATTACATACTTTAAACGTATTTCAGACTTCGTACTTGACCGAAAAAAGGCGGTAGGTTTCCACGGTACTACAAAACCCTGTCAAAATTGCTGTGGTCGATTATGACAAGCACTCACAGTGGAACCCAAATTATGTGTAAACTACCCAAACGTATGTGTAATATACTAAACTTTTTTAAAGTGTGTATCAAGTTAATCCACGTGTTTTAAACTCGCTGCTTTTTATTTGTCTATCGGCCCATGCCTACAGTATAAAGCACCACGATTGCCATTCGCGAACGTTGTGCTTAGATAAGATGCTCTGAGAATATATCGAAAGCTTACGGCAGAAAAACCCTGATCTGACTGTGGACATTTCTCCGGCTTTTTGTTTTATGGACAGCATATAAAGAAGGAAGTGTTTGCGGCTGAGCGCAAATGTTCACTCAGCCCAAAAGGGACACGCTAAACGCAAAACTTCATTTTGACATGAACGCAACACGTATTTTTTCTTATTATGGCAAGGTTCACTATCACACTTTCATGGTCACAATCTGATTAAGTATACAGTAGATGAGCATATAAACACGGTCAGACAATCCCCTCAAATTGTTAGGTCCAAAACCAATCATTTTATACTATATTATTATGAAGGTATAGAAATGTATGCAGACATCAATTTTTGCAGTTTATTGTACCACATTAAACAGCCGCACTTCGTAAACAAAGGAGAGGCATCTGTCGTCACTGAAAAGGTTTCTTTGGCGTTGATATGGAGCATGGATATGGTGTGCCAATGAGCTCTTGCAACTATGCAGCACGGAAAGACGAATTAGCGCGACAGATTTTTAAGACGTATATTCGGGTTCTAATTGATAAATTTTATTGCTACGTCGGGTCCCGACGCAGTAGCAACGGCGCTTCTCTTCAAAAATAGACACAATCCAGAAATAGAGAAGGTGGCAAATAAGCTGTTAAAAGACCCTCCCACCTTTAATCACAATCCAATTTGACTTCGACCTTGAGTTGAATGCGCGGACAAATCGTTATCATGAACCATATGTATGTTGTCTACGTACAATTGGTTTGAAAGGGGTGTGAATTTTTGTAGCCTAACAATTTGAGAGGATTGCCTGTACTGTTTCGTTTTGCGGCTCCTTAGCGCTTGACCACCAATTGTTTTTTGCCGAGGTCGATTCGCTAACGTAAACTTTCAGATTAGTGTGCTTCGATCAGTTTAAGGCGCTTCAGTCATATTTACGAAACAACAAATGACTCAGGGATTTATAAATACTATACTGATAGGCTAAAAAGACAAATCTATCAACTCGCCGTTCCCTATACGATTTGATATTTTCTCGGTATGTTTTTGGCGACAACTCGATTTGGCCTTACAAGGTGTCAAACTGTATACCTCCACAACTGTATTATGTTATCATATAAAATATTTGAGATCTGGAGCGTGGTAGGGAAATGTTTATGTAGAAAAACATTCTCACAAGCCACCAATACAAAAACCAAGTTATTACAGCGCACTAAACTGGACGGAGGCCAAAATTGAGTTTTAGATTGAAGCAGTCCTTGAAAGCAGCCAATCACCGCGAAAAATCGGTAAAAATGAGGTTTTGATAGCCTTAGCTGTTCGGACATGTGCTCAGATTTACGATTAGTTTTGCGATTCAAAAGTAATGGTCCTTTTCCTTAGGGATCCATTTTAGCGCACTAAACTGAAAGTTTACATGTAAATTGTGATACTGTACTATTAATACCGGTAGCAATGGAAATAGTACCATGATAGCACTACCGTATCCACTTTGCTTACTTACAGTGGTCGACAGCATCGAGACATTTTTTTACCCCCAATTTTTTGCACCGAAATGTAGATCAGAGTGGGTAGAGCTTAAAAAAAGGTCTCCGGCTGCTTGGCACTCTCAGAAACGCTGACCAAAAAATCCCTTTTTTATTCTCTGTGTACCCACTATTAGGGTAACGATCCGGTGACTGTGTTTAAGTAAATTCGACCAATCATATGCCTCAAAATACAGATAGGATTTGCCTACGAAAGCTATTGCTGCGGTGAAATAATTGGTCACTCTAATACTTCCTCCGTCCCAAAATATAAGGCGCAGTCGACAGTTAAGCATGTCCCAAAATATAGGGCAGAGTATCGATGCAGACTTGACTTAATTATACTCACAAGCTCCGCTAAAGTGCGAACGTTGGTTCGTGCATGGAGGCAAAAGTACGATGGTCTTGGCGAGATTTTCGCCGTTCAAGAGTGGTCTGTCACGTCTCCCACACTCCCCTACGTGTATAGAGCCCGCTTGGATTTTCTCTCTCGCCATTTCAAAAGGCGGAAAGCGATCGTTCGGAACAGTCAAACTTGACGGATAAAGCAGGCACAAGTCCCCTTGGGAGGCAAAGTTTCGTGGCCGCCGCATACATAGAGGCAAGTACGGGTCTGCGCTCGTCTGTGGTCAAGTTCTTGTGCTTTTGTGAGGGTTATGAGCGGCGCTGCGTCATTTTTAAAATGTGGAGGCTTGGGAACCCTAACTTTTGCTCGTCATCTCTCACGATCTAGAGCATCAATCGGCTCGCACCAAAACCCCAGCCAATCAGCAATAAAAGCGCTTTCTATTCCGCCAATCAACAGCATGCAGTAGTTTCTAGGAGCCTTAATCGAGAATTTTGAAAAATCACTGTCTTATATTTTGGGACGGAGGAAGTATAATATAAATATAATGTATTAACATTATATGTTTTCTTGAAGTTCAAATCGTGGGTTCTGATTGGCTTTTGAAAGCATTCAGGTTAGGGGGCTTCAGAAATTATAAGATTCTGCAGCGAGTTTCAAGCGCATAGCTCCTAAAATCGCCACATATGGAGTTATTTGAACTCGACAGGTATCCTAAATGAAACAACAAAAAAGTTATAAAGAAATATGTCCTCGATGCTGTCGACCACTATTAGTAAAATAGCTTTGTCTTTCAAAATCGTTACTTAAACGCAGGCAGAATCACCGTTTGCATCGAATGGGCTGGTACTCTAAGTGTAAACGTCTCGTCATCCGGTTGAAGCACGTGGATCATCGCAGCCGCATTGCCATAATTGAGAAACTACAATACAATGCAGGGCACGGTTTGTGCAAGAAGTCGACCCGGATATTATCACTGGGTATAGTATCTGTCACGTTGGATTTTGCCTCATTGTATCCGTCAATCATGGAGGCGTTTAATCTAATCTCAGATCAAGGAGACCAAGATAGGCGTCAAGTTCGGTCGACTCATTCCATCCACGCGTCAAAAGCTCGTCATCTCGTACTTGATCCAGCCATTTCATCAACTTGATACGATCCAAACGACAAATCATAACCAAAAGCAACTGCAAGTCGCTGCTTTCCAAGAGCCTTAACATATCTGTTCATCCTCGACAGAATCCCGGTCACGACACAACTCACGTCCACGACGCAACTTTCATCCAGGGTGTATCTTTGTGTCGAGGCCATCGAGAGCGAAAAGTGCGCGGCTAAATGCCCTCTCCCGGGCTGCTCTTGTATTCTTTAAGTGTCGATCAGATCGAACCCGCACAGCCACGTCGTCTATGGTCTTTCCAAGTCTTCAAACCCGCTCCATCCCAGAAATTGCTCTTTTCCTCATCCCACCTTCTTCTTCTTCTATGCGTCTGCAACTTCTCGTGCGGGTTCCCCTGCTTCCTGATGTTCTCCCTCTTTTCCCTCTTTTCCCTCCTCTACCTCCACTCCCTCCTCGACACTTCCTTCGCCCACTTCCGGATGAAAATGCCGCATTTCATCCCAAATGAGTTTCTGCAGCACTGGTTTGGTCAAATTGGCATTTTCAAATTCAAATTCAAAGCTCTCCGTCGCCACCGTCTCGTCGTCGACATTCCGAATCGAGGCTAAATACGGATGCGCCAAGGCGTCATCGACACTAATCCGTTGATTGGGATCCATCACGAGCATCTTTTGCAACAAATCCAAGGCCAACGGTGGCACATCAGCAAACAATTGCGCCAACGATTTCATCGGACGCGACCCGCGTTTCTGAAATTCCCCATTCATAAACTTTTTCGCTCGTGCATTCGTTAAAAAGTACAAATCCGCCTCGGATGGTGCCCCTAACGCATTCATAATCAAATGCAATTGATCAATGTAATCTTGACCGGGAAACAGCGGTTTTCGCGACATCATTTCCGCAAAAATACACCCCATCGACCACACATCCACGGGGGTCTTGTATTTCATACAGCCAAGCATAATTTCTGGCGCCCGGTACCATCTCGTGACGACATATTCCGTTAATTCGAGCTCTTGTTCGGGAAAGACCCCTCGGGCCAGTCCAAAGTCGCAAATTTTCAATTCACAATTGGCATTCACCAAGACATTGGAAGGTTTTAAATCCCGATGAATGACATTGGCCGAATGGACATATTTCATGGCACAGAGCATTTGATAGAGAAAAAACGCAATATGATCATCCGAGAGCGCGTGACGGGAATAAATGACGCGATGGAGGTCCGTGGCCATTAATTGGGACACGATATAGACATCTTCAAACTTGGCCAGCGAGACGGGCGTGAAAATATCATCGACCGCTAAGACACACTTGTGGCTTAAATGCCGCATGAGTTTAATCTCTCGAACAATGCGTTTGGCATCGGTTAAGTCTTCAAACGCCCTCTGAATGTTCTTGATCGCGACGGTTTTCCCCGATTTCAAGTCGGTAGCAGCAATCACGACCCCATACGCCCCCGATCCAATTGTTTTCACATACTCAAACGTCGTTGGAATTTCAAATTTCGTATTCGATGTCATAAAACACTGCATTCCAGGCCTTGTAGCGGGTAAATGCTTGGGTTTATGCGCTGCGGTACTGGCAACCGCGGCGTCATCGGCCCGTTGTTTCTCTCGTAATCGTTTTGCGGCTTCGAGGCGACTTTGTTCTTCGTGTTTCGAATCTTCCGACGCTTGTGTCCCATAATTCGTGACAAAAGCGCCGTCTTTCGATGGCACCATGGCGTGGTTCCATCGTATGGCTTCTTGTAAGGCACTTTTCCAACTCTCGTAGGCTTTCGAGTCCTCCGCTTCGAGGATTAAAGCTTTGGTACCCCATTTCAGCTCAAGACGCCGAGGGTGTTTCGTGCTGTTGACGTGTCCTAACAAATGTCCCGGACCGATAGGGGTTTCGGAACAGAGCGTTAGAGATTCTTTACTGGTATAATATCCTAACGTCATGTGCCGCTCTTCTAAACGCAAGATAAAATACCGCCGCGTCCAGAGTTTTAAGCGAAGACCCTGTTTAAGTAAGTACCCTTCTTGAATCACATCGGCCGACCGAAAGACGACGGCCGGGTGCGCCCGATTCGGCACGGCTTTGCCATGTAACCAGAGGGAAAACAGCGACCGATTCTTCGTCACGTACACCCCGTCACCGGTTTTTTCCTTTTCCTCCGAGACACGACTAGTCTCATGATTGCTCATGTCGGAAAAAGGGGACGAGACTTGGGCTCAAGCGGTTTCTTGCCAACTAACTACTACTCACGGCACGGGGGCCTCGAGACAAAACGTTTGTGATTTTTGATACTTGCGACACGTGATATACGGATGGATAACATCTAACAGTTACAGTATGTTTCGAAATTAATTGCAATATGTTTTAAGAAGGTTAAAATTGTACTATAGTAGTGTAACCTGAAACGCGGTACTCGAAATAAACGCTGGCTCTATCTTCCGACACCATAATTGGGTACTACTGTACCCCTACCGGTAACAAACTTCCTCCCCTCATGTCACCATTTCTAAAACAACTTTATATCGCAAGTGTAGCATCATTTCTAATTACTTTGTCTTCTTCATCTTCTTCCGTGAAGGTGGCGGTGGAATGTCTGGAAGTAGCGGTCCTGGATCACTGCATTCAAGCAACGGTTCAATCAATCCCATAGAAATGGCTTGAAAATGGGCTCGTCGTCGCCATAGATTCGGCAAAAGATGAGCGGGAGCCGGCGTGGAGCCCATGCCCGTTAAACATTCCGGCCATTCGCCTTTCGAAAAGGTTGCGCGTCGCTTTTGACGCGGTGTCACGTGCGTCGGCAGTGAATTAAAGACCAAATTCGGTTGCAACAACTTGAGTTTATGCAAGCGAAAGGGAACGGGATCCACAAGTGCTCGACCATTCACATAGAGTAATTCAGGGGGAGCACTTGCATTCAATGTCGGTTCAAAGTGGGCCAAACTACCGCATAAGGTCTCTGGATGTCGCTCCATGTCTTGATTCGGGGTCGCTGAGACCACACTCGCTCCCCATGGCGAGAAAAAGTATGGCGTCTGTGAAAACTCGTACGCTAGCCAGAACGCTTCTTTGTCCCCCCTACATTGCAATCGTACAAAAAGACAGCAACAAGCGTTAAAAAAAGTGTTTTTTTGTTTTCATCGTACAGAAAAACACAATCCGTACCATGAAAAGGTATAGCGAAAACGCTCTTCCGTGATCAAAAACCACAGCACGTTCATCGCTTTATCTGCATGCGTTTGTTGATTACGAGCATCGACGAGTCTTGTTCATGCGCTGTCTTGCCACGATAAATAAACGAACTTTTGAACCCTGCCGATGGAGTTCTACGTTCGAGTCCAAAGCGTTGATAATCAAAGGTTTTCAACCACTCATGAAGATACGTGGATCCACTCGATCCATTCCGTTTGTTCAAGTATTGATTCGTATTGATCACACGGTCATAGAAGAACAAGGTCCCGGTCTTCTCATACCCTTCATTCGATCGTACTATGGCGGGATCTTTTAATAAAATCACATCTGTATCCAAGAAAATGACTTGTTCCAGATTTGTATAATGGATCGCCAATGGTTTGATCCAATAGCTTTGAAAACTCGTCGCGAGCTCGGGCGAGAATAGCTTTGTCCCGACATATCGGTCACATAAATCAATCACTTGAATGTTCGTATCCAGTCCATAGAGCAGATCCACGGACGAGCGCGATAAATCATGACAATGATGCACTTCAATTGCTTCAAAATTTCCCAGACAGCGCAATTCACGAATCAACGAGATCCCCAACGCCAGAATCCCATCATGTAAACACAACAAAATCCCCTTGGACCCTTCTTTCACATGTTGACGCGGTGCACTAATGCGTTTCGGCGTCACGCGAGCTCGTTTCGACCACTTTTCCGATTTAATCGTCGGTTTCTCCGATTTAATCACCGGTTTCTCCGATTTAATCGTCGGTATCTTAGATTTAATTGACGATTTCTTGGATTGGAGCGTCGATTTCTTCGCTTTCTTCTTCACCGATCGTGGCCTTGCTACTGAAGCACGTATCGGCATGTGAGTACCTTTCGACGCTGCTTCTTTTACAGCGACCGGTTCATTCTCGAGTCCCCATGCCATCCAGCCTTCGATCGCCTTGGCATCCTCTGGTTTTGTCCCTTCTTCTTCTTTTTCTTTTTTTTCTTCCTTCTTTTGCGTTGCCACTAGAAACGTCTCATGGACACCCATCCGCACATTATACCGTGTATCCACGCCCTTTTCACTCACAGACGCAAACTGATGCGAGAGCGAACACACGCTCAAGAGCAACATGAAGACGCCAAGTCCTCGAATGTAGCCATTCCTCAATACTCTGCTTTTTTGGATCCGAGATTGCCAGTCAAATGTACCCATAAAAGCTTGACAGTAGGAACCACCCACTCTCTTGCTCTTTCGTCAGTAAAACGCGCAATGAAACGAGACCTTTTTTCTTCTTCTTCCCACCCGCTTGATCTCGTATCAATAGCTTTGCGATGGAGCATTGAAAGAAACACAAAAACGTGAAACTCCTGACCAAACATGTTCAGCAGCACCGTTTCATTCCCCCCCCAATCCCTTCTTTTGACCTCCTCACTCGCTTCGTCACAAGCACAAGGCCTCGAAACCAACTTTTTCCAAACATCAGGATGCAAACATCGTCCCGGGGACCTCCAAGACCACAGCCAGCCTGTATACCGTTGGATGGGACGCTACCAATCGCTCTACCAGCTCTGTCGACCCCAGACGTCAACATTTCACAGTAACTCAAATAGCGCGTCAAATTTTGAGGCCAATGGCCGAGTTTTTCGGCGCATTTAGCACTGTTGCGTTACGGCATGTCCAACCCAATGAGCGTCGCGGTCACGTCCGCTCCCATCAACATCTGCCTAGCGCCATTGATCCCGAGAAACTTCGATAGACTTTTTGCAGCTTCATGAGAGCGGCTACAGTTAAATGCCAAGATTTTCGTGCTGCTGACGCTATAGAGTGCCAGCTGGCGTGATTAGACGAATTGCGCAATGCATCGAGTTGAAGCTATCTGTTAAGTAGGAAACGGGGTCTGCCGTTTAACCGGCTACTGGTATACATTTTTCTATAAACGATTACTAGTAATTGGTAACGTTACCGTTAGTACCACCGGTATAAAAATTACCGATACTAAATACCGGGGCTACCGTACCGATACCGCCCTGACAAACTTGGTACCGGTACCTATCGTGTATGCTCAGTTGAGCACAGGCAGCGCAAGATGCCCCCCTTTTCTCGGACGCGAACTCCAGAGGCCAAGAAAAGCTAGTGACGGATGATCTCGGGGTGACGGGGGTGGGGGCTGTTTGAAATGGTATAAGTGCGACAACCCGCTGTGGTTCAGAACATGCAAAAGGTAAGATATATTTAGTATAATTAGAGCCTGACCTAATATATATAGGGCGTGCGGTATGGGTGCAAGATGGGAAATGGGATGGAGTAGTGCGGGGCACTAACTCCCAAGGTAACCGAGCAGGACTCAATGGTTAGTTTCGAATTATCTTCCATCTGCACACCCAACCGAGTCTCCGGAGCGATTATGACCCCGCCTGTTGTGGGTTGACTCTAATTAAGTGCTAATAAAGACCTTAACTATTACTAATTATGGGTACACTAAGTGGTACACCTGGTCCTACTCAAGGTACGACTGAACCCTAATTTAGGTAGTTTACAACAGGTTCTGAGCCCAAACAGGGGTTGGTTCAAGGGACCGCGGTTCAACCGAACCGGTCTCGGACCGCAGGGTCGCAGAAGGGTCGACATTCTAGTTTTCTCCCGTCAAGAAGAAAGAACAAATCTCGGAAATACTCAGCGATCACTCGGGGAGGAACTAGCTGAAGCTTCACAAGGAAATTTGACGGGCCAAGAAGACATGAATACGGCGGGCCACAGCGACCAGATGCGAATGTATCGCAACATGGCACAAGAATTTTGAATGGAACCATTTAATGGTGAAGGCTTTAAGGTATACAGGGTGAATTTGAGAGCGAAATTAAGTGCAGCGGGATTGCTAGCGCTTGTCACCAGGAAGGAGCGATACAACTTCGATTGGCCGATAGAGATGAAGGACACTTGGGATTGTCGATATGGTGCAGCACATGCGATGGTAGTTGGGAGTCTTGCGAATGCGGTGATGATACGCATGGGAGAAGTAATAGAGACGGGAAATCCCATTCGCCTTTGGGATGCCTTGGTGGCAGAATACGATGGAATGCCGGCGCGCAATAGGATCGTCGTAGAGAAAGAACTGTTCAACCACTTTCTGAGGCCTGGAGAGCGCGTGTTAGATTATATCAACGAGATGACACAATTAGAAGGCGAGTTACGCAAGGCAAGAAAGATCATGGATGAAGAAAAGTTTGCAGAGCTGCTACTGTTTCAGACGAAAGAAGTCTACCCGGATCTTTACAAGGAATTTTCACGCATAAAGTCGCTGTCAGTGGAGAATAAAGTAAGCCTACGGCAAGTCAAGCACCGGTTGATTTATGTAGAAGAACAAGAACGCAATGAGCGCAGCGACGAACGGCGTGAAGTGCAAATGAATAACGTGGAATATCGGCAGAACATATGTGGTGTAGTCGCTCTCAGAAAATCGACTATCGGAGGGGGTACTCCGTCCATCCGAGTCATGATCCGATCCGGCATCCGGCCGGCTAGATCGGTCACTTCCATCCGCTTGATCGTGACTGCTCGGATGTTGCATGTTGAAAGCTCACCTTGTGTACCCGTCAGTACTGGGTGGTTAGCTCTCCTGGTGGACCCTAGGGCGAAAAGTGTAAATCCGTCCAATAGGGAGATGAGGGTTAGGACTAGGGGTAGTTCCTGGGCGGAAATCGTCACCGGGGAGCTCGTCTGGCAATACACTTGAACTTTGTATAGTGCCGGCTGGGCCGAGAATAGTCGATCGGCCAGCTAAACCAATAAGACACTTGAAGTTTGTATAGTGCCGGCTGGACCGAGAATAATCAATCGGCCAGCTAAACCAATAACAATGAAGGGCGAATCCAAATGTGTATGTAAGGTAGATATAACTCCACACTCTTCCACAGAAGGCCAAAATGTCACCACTTCCCAATACTTAATACCGTGTTCAAAACACGGGCGACTTGAGGTGAGTATACGAAGACGCCGCGACTCCCGGTCAGGGGACTTCCGGTGGGTTAACTTAACCTTCCCCGGGCAAACCAATAACAGCAAGAGGGGACCTTGTTAGCCCTCTGCTGTGAACCAATGAAAGCGACTTGTGTCTAAGAAAGCGAAACGTATACTGATTTATCCTATATCCAATACTCCCTTTTGTGTAACCTACCCCAAATAACACGGCTGTCCAGTCATGTGCCTTACCCAAAGTAGCCCGGCTAACTCCGACTTTGTGTACCCGCCTGGCCGGTACATCCTCCAGATGGTACCAACCCGGCCGGTACACCGAACCCACCTGGTACCAGTCCGAATGGTACATTGTACCCGGCCGGCTCGGCCGGATAGCCACCCATCCGAGCTCCTCGGCCGCTGGCGCTAGCAATTCCTTGGCGGCTTCTCATCCGATCCGGGTGCCTCCTTCATCCACTAGAACAATCATCTTCCTTCAGGCTCCTTTCACTCATACCTTCCAAACAACCCGCGCCTCGGACCGTCCGCCATCTGCCACTCGGCCGTCCAACATCCGTGGCCTTCCCGTCCGCTTAGCCCGCCTGTTCGACTATCCACGCCCCTTGTCATGTCCGCCAGCCTGATTTCCAGCCGGGCGCCGCCCGGCCGCTCGCAGGTGTGCCTGGCAGCTCCCAGATCGCGTCTTCTTATTGACCGGTCCGGGCATCCGGATAAGGGCGACATTTCAGCCAATCGGGTGCGGGCATCCATCATCATTAGTCCGTTAATTTCTGGAGCACTTCACCACAGCCGCCCCTGAGCCTTGTCACAGCCGCACAACGGTTGAGGCACGCGCTCATCACATCTCCCACACTTTGACTTTCACCGCCCCTATGTCTGACCGTGACAACGCCCCCATCGGTCCTATGCCGGACCACCCCCCGGACAATACGCAGCCATCGTCCGTAGGCCCGGATGCCCATCCGGCCGGCCCAGAGCGTTGCCCAGGGCAGCCCGACGTGGCTGCTCTGCAAGCTCAAATCGCTGCGCTAACCACTCAAGTAGCCAGCCTAGAGCAGGCTAACACCGAGTTGGCTGTAACCGCCCGGTTGGCTAGTCAGCAAGCGGACGAATCCCGGGTCCGGGAGGTTCTGGCCACCTTCCAATCTCGCGACCGCATTAGCCGACTGGAAGGTGAGAAGGCTGACCTTCTCCAAGCGAGAGATTACCTCCAACAGCAGTCGGACTCACAGCGCGTCCTGAACCAGAAGGCCATGGCTGCCTTGAAGATCCAGAGTAAGTACCTTTCGCCTATTTAGGTTCGTCTCTCCACTCGCTCACTCCGTGTATATCCTCAGACCAAAACGTCACGAGCCTCCGCGTCCTGATGATCGAGTCTTTTCAGACCGCGCGCGAGTTGACGGCGCGCTACGATGCCTATATTAAACTCTCTAAACAATTGGAGAGTTCGCAGCTAGAGCTGGGCAATTTGGAGTTTCGCCGGATCCGGCTCGCCAAGAAGCTGACAAAATATCAGAAGGCGCTATATCAGTTGGTCGGTGCATCGCCCGACCTCCAACGCCGAATCCGGGAGCTTGAGGCCGCGTACGCTGAAACCCAATCGGGTGTGAGTGAAGCCCGGGAGGCGTTTACCAGCTTGCGGAGGAGCGCGCGGACGGCCTGTCCTCTCTCAAGGAAGATCGGGCTCGGCTAGCCGCTTCGGCGGCCCGGGTGAGGGGTCTAATGAAGGGCCCTGCCCCCATCCGGGAGGCTATTAGGAATCTCCTTGACTTAGTTTGTCCGCGAGACCCTGATCCAGCCGCTTCCGCCACGCCCCTTCTCTCGTCAGCCGCTGGTTCCGCCACGGCCGTCCGGACATCCAGCGCGGGAGCGTCCGCCCCCGATCGGCGACCGGTGGTACGGCCGCCATGGCCGTCCGGACATCCAGCGCGGGAGCGTCCGCCCCCGGATCGGCGACCGGTGGTACGGGAAAGACCTCTCGTCTACGGATTTGGAATACTTCTCAAGACCCTAACCCGCCGCCAGCGTCAGCCGGCGAACAGGCGGCTTCTCTCTTGTCCACTGAAGATCCGTCTGCGCGCAAAGGAAAACGTCGGTCCAGTCGGGTTGCGTCGCCAAACGGCCTAAAGGGTCCGCCGCGCCGGTGAGCGCGGCCCTAGGTCATGGAGACAGCGGGTCGGGTCCTAGCCCCACTTCGATCTCGGCCCCGCCGGCTTCTGGGAAGTCTTCCCATCGTCCTCGCCCTACCAGATCTTCGTCGAAAGCTTCGTCTGCCCCGGCTCTCCTTAGTGTCTCCCCTCATGATCCCCGAGGCCCGTCCACCGCCTCTCCTGATGGAGAAGAAGCGCCCGACCTACCGGAGATGGACTCTGATGAGGTCACCACTGAGGACCTCGAGGAGTTGCCTTCCCCGGACCCCTTCGCATTCGACGAGAACGAGTCCAAAGAATCCTCAGAGGAGTCCCCTCCGTTGTGGATTCCCCGCCGGAAGGTTATGACGGCCCTCGAACTGGCTGCGGCTATTCCCTGGTCAAAGGCGCAGTTGGAAGGCTTGCGTATCCAAGACCTCACTGGTGCCCTTGTCACCCGGGCGTTGACTCGCCCGCCGTTGTGGATATTCCCGCCGGCCCCCGCTATACCCAAGGCCGAGGACTGGGATGCCAAGCTAGTGGCGATTGAGCCGCTGAACGCAATCTTGTCCCGGAAACCCTGGGCCATACTGGCGACAAAGATGCCGGACATCGGTCTGCCCCATGTCGGCTGGTTCGCGGACTTTCGGGAAGTCTGCAAGGGGTACCTCTCTCGGCATGGACAATCCATCTGGGAGTCAACCCATCACCTTTCCATTTCCATTGCCGCCGGGCGCGAGTCCCCCGGGCTAGCTAAATACCGGGCCGACCGCAAGAACCGTCGAAACCGCGCGACTGAGGGCTGGACTAAGCTCTGCAACTTCGTGGTTGACGGAATCCAGCACGGCCACTGCGACTTGGATATTTTTCTCCACCCTATCATGCTACATCTGGCCAACCGCCGGGTGGAGAAAAGCGGGAACTCGGCGGAAGGCGGGACTTGGTATCCAGGGTTGGGTCGGTGTCAGGTTACCACCCTCCAAGCTTCGCTCGATGCGCTCGATCAACAAGATCCGTGGCGCAACCAGTTCCGGCAGGACCCCGATCGTCACCCTGGCCTCCGCGTGCCCCGACTCCGGAACAAGTTCTGCTGAGCTTCGCCAGGGATGACCCATGAGGCTAGCCTTGCATACTCTTATCTTCTCCATTCATTACTGGCTATTAACCTCGATAATACACTTTTCTTTCCATTTTTTACGTAAGTAACCACTTGCTCATCTTTCTCGTCCGACATCTCCCATCCGGCACCATACTAATTCGAAGATAACTCCGGAAAACCGATCCATCCGGCACCATACTGATTCGAAGATAACTCCGAAAAAACCGGTCGGACCAGACTAGCTTCCATCCGCCGATTGCTCGGCTGAATGGTGTCAGTTGGTCCGGCCGTGCCTGTTGCCCTGGAGCCGGGTGGACTAATTCTCTGCCTCACCTTCTTCGTGGGTTTGCATGACCCCGAATCGCCCGCCGGCGATCGAACTCTCTCATTAAAGCTCCACAATTTAAATCCAGTTCGTCCACCCACGACCGCTCCTCGCAATTTTTCCACTGCACGAGAAACTCTCTGTGGATCCGCCCAAACCGGGTTTTCCGTCCGTTCCGAACGTCCAAAATTTCTTCTACTTCGTACTCATCCGGGTCTAACGGCTTGTCCCAACTGTCCTCCGGCAGTAAAGCTTCATCGAAATCCAGCCGGTCGCTTTCCCCCGTAAAGCGTGTATTCGGGCGGTCCGGGAAATGCTTAACCAACTTCAACTTGGAAACGTGTACTATTGGGAAAACGCTATATTCCGTGCCGGCCGTGACAAGCTTAACTGCATGATCTCCGACCAGTTCTGCTACTCGGAAGGGGCCATGCCACATATGCGCCAACTTCCGAGCATAGCCCTCTTTGACCCGATCCAGATACAGCCACACCCGGGAGCCGGGCTCGATGCCGTGTTCCCTGGCGCGGTCGTTATTTTGATCGGCGCGGTCCTTGATTGCTTGTCGGAGGCGTTCGTTCACTTGTTCCCTCGCCAGTGAATAGTGGCGTTGCACTTCCATCCTCCAGCGACGGGCGTCTCTGTCCCGGCTTCTGGTGGACCCTATTGGTATGGCGGCTTCTAAAGTGGATCGGGGATCCATCCGTAAGCCAAATAAAAAGGGGTGTCGCCACTTACCCGATCGTACGACGAATTGAGAGCGAAAACCAGTCTCTCGGCATATTCGTCCCAGTCGCACTGATCCGCCTCTACCACATACATCTTGAGGGCTCTGGTTAGAGTCTGAACCATCCTTTCGGCCTTTCCATTCGCCTGCGGGCGGTAAGCCATAGTGGCGCTCTGTTTCTGTCCTAAGATCTTGTTGAAAGCTCGGAATACGTCTGCCATAAATCCGGGCTCCCTATCGTGCCGGATGACCTCGCTCGCCCCGAAACGCCTGAACACACATTCCTCGTAGCTTTGCGCAACCTGTTGGGCGGTACGGGTGGAGCTGGCCTTTGCTATGACCAGCCCGGTAAACAAATCCGTCCAGATCAGCAGCTCTGTGTACCCATTTCGAGATTTGGGTAAGGACGGGATATGATCCATCGCAATGACTTGAAAAGGATAGGTGGCCTGTATATTCCCAGGCGACCGCCCTCTAATGGTCGGCCGGCCTTTCCCTGTTTCGCAATCTGGACAACTCCCCACATAGGCCTGAACGCTACGGTAAAGCCCCCGCCAGTGGAAATGTGCCTTAATCTTGTGATATGTCCGGCCGATGCCCTGATGTCCCCCTTCCAAGCTCACATGGTAATGATGGAGGATATCCGGTTGCAGAGTAGTGGGTACGACTAGCCGAGCGGATCTATCTCTCTCGATCTCCGGCTGGTCGGCGTCTCGGTAGAAGAATAGTAGCCCGTTTTCGTCCACTTCATAATCCGGGGCCAGCTTGAAGCATTCTTTAGCTTGTTCGGCTGTCAGTTTATCCACGTCTCCGTTAAGGTATGCCTTGAGATCTACTATCCACTCTTCCTCGTCCTGCGCTTGGAGAATCCGCTCTGCTCGCAACTGTTGAACTATCCCTTCGTTCATTGTTTCTGGGGATAGTGAGCCAGCGGCTGAAGAACGGCGCTTCTGCGATCGGGTGACAGCGCTCACCCGGATTATCTCCTCCGTGTTGGCCGGATGGATAATCTCGGGCAGCCGGTTGATCTCCGTCAGATCTGATAACAGAGCTGGATCGGAGACCGTTACCCCTACGTTGTCGCGCATGGCCAGCGTGGCCAAGTGATCTGCGCTCTTATTCCAGTCTCGTTTGACGTGCAACAATTCGTGCTCCGGCCATCTCCGCAAGGCGGACATAACCCGATCATTTAACAATCTCAGCCGTGGCGCCTTACAATCTATCTCTCCTGTGATTTGCCGGATCACTAGGTTGGAATCACCACATATGATGATCCGCCCCTGTGTCCGGCCAGCCAACAGATCTAGGCAAAGCAACAGTCCTCTATACTCCGCTTCGTTCACCGTGATGCCAGGCGTGAAATCCGAGGCGGCCGCGATCACTTTCCATTCGGGCAGCTTCCACACAATGGCACTATAGGCCCCGACCCCTTTCTTTACACTCGCCGACCCATCGAAACTCAAAACCATTAGTTCCTCCGTGGGTCCCACTGTTGGCGGCGGTAATACGATAGTTTGTCGAGGCTGCTTCCGAGGTGCGATCGCTATCAGTGCTTCCTCCACTTCTGCCCTGGGGGTAATGCTGGCAGCCAGTGTGCCCAGTATTTCCTCTTCCCCTTTAGTACACTTAATCACTTCGAGGGACCACTGAGACAGCAGAGCCGCCCATCTCCCCAGCCGGCCGTCAATTCCATTCGCCGTCAGGAGCCATGATAGGGTCGACCGTCTAGATAGTACTTTGATAGGCCGAGACACCAGCATAGTATAACACACATCCAAGATCCGCAATAGAGCCAAAACTTCTTTATCCACCAATCCGTAATTGACTTCATTAACTTTCAGGGTCCGGCTGGTGAAGGTCACGGGACAGTACACTCCGTCATGATCTTGCACGAGAGCGGCCGAGATGGCCCACTTGTTAGCGTAGATGATGACCACCGGAGTCTTATTAACATCGAAATGTTTCAGGACCGGTGTGGTCGCCATCTTCGCTTTTAACATACCAAAGGCCACCATCGCTCGGGTCATGTGGTCGTCCGGGCCGGCCGCTCCGGGGTCCGGCGGCCGGCCGCTTGTCTGAGCGGAAAAGGGCGCTTCCTCATTGGCTGAAATAACCGAAAAGGGCGCTTTCTCATTGGCTGATATTGCCGGCCCGGCTTGCGTCTCCGCTTGCCTATCCTGCTCTCTCAGCTTATGGTAATCCACCTCCCGCAACTCATACAAGACCGCCGCATAGACTGCAAAATCATCGATGAACCGACTGTAATAATTCAGGCTCCCCAAAAAGGATTGCATAGCCTTTAGGGATCGCGGGAAAGGCAGATTACTCAAGGACTCCAAATCCTTCGGATTAGCCTCCAATCCGGCAATCGAAACCTGATGACCCAAATAGGTCACCTTAGTCTTTCCCCAGAAACTCTTAACCACGCTAATCGAAAGATTCCACTTTTCACACGTAATCATCAACTTCTCCACTTTGTCACACAGTAAATCCCAGGTAGTTGCCGTAACGAGAATGTCATCAATGTAAGACCGCCGCCCCAAAACTGAAGGTTTTGGGTCGGGGTCCGGGTCGCCTTCGGTGAACACATCTCCGACCAGAGCCGGATCTTGATCCGCCTTGATCTTGACGTGTCCGTACAGCGCGTTATCTATCAGCCGTTGATAAATCTGCGGGGCATTCTTCAGACCGAACGGCATCCGGTTCCACTCGAACAACCCGAAGGGCGTCACGAACGCAGAGATCTCCCGTGCACGATCGGTCATAGAGACCACCCAGAATCCACTGGCCATGTCCAGTGAGCAATACCACAAAACTTTATACAAGTCCTCCAGCAGGTCGTTTATCAGCGGCATCGGATAAACCATCAGCTTAGTCAGCCGGTTCACCAGCCGGTAATCAATGCACAACCTTATATCCACCCCGTTCTTCTTAATAATAATTACAATGGGCGAGGCCCATGGCGAGGTGGACGGCTGAATTATCTTGGTGGCCAGCAAACCCTTGATAAGCTCTGACAGCTTTTCCCGATACTGGGGGCGACTCTTCGGCATCTCTGTGCGACCGGCTTGGCGCCTCCCACATCAATATCACATACCGCCCCATGGGCGGCCGGAGGAAGTGCGTTTCCTGGTCCGATCAGCAGATGTCGTCTTTTCCATATAATATCCTTCAATCTGCCGATCTCTTCCGGGGTGTTCACATCCGGGTCTCCCACTTGTAGATCGCCGATAGTGACCGCTGGGGGGCAGGGAGTCACCTCAGATAGCACCGCCATCTGATCTTCCATGCCTTCAACGTATAGATCGCCCCCTTCATGAATGCAGACTTGATCGGCTTCGGCTATTTCCTAATTCTGATCGGCCGGCTGGGCCGATCCGCCTTCAGCTATTTCCAATTCTGATCGGCCGGCTGGGCCGATCCGCCTTCAGCTATTTCCGAATTCTGCTCGGCCGGCGGCCGATCCGCCTTCACTTCGGTCGTCAAACCAACTGTCATCGGGGTTGACCGCATATGCAACTCTGCTTGGTCCTTTCTCCCGACCCTGTCGTTCGTCCGTCTTCCTCTGAGTGGGCAAAACCAGTTCCGCGATCGGGGCGTAGCCTCGGCCAATACATTCAGCCGGATCCGGCGACGGCCGGCTCCGCGTCAATATTTTAGAAGGGGTCCGGTACTCGGGTTTATCCACCATCGGAGTCTGGTCCTCTTCTAATTCTTCCTCTTCGCTGACCGGATCGGTGGTTGCCTGAAAAGCCAGGTTTTGCCACTCGATATAGCGTCTTGAGCCAATAGTGACATAGCCCGGCCGGCGGGGCACCTTGTCCTCGGCCAGCCACATTCCAATAATCACATCTTTATGCAAGGTGAGGGGCCTTTCAGAGATGTTGGTCACGCTTATAGAGTTGAGATGACCACCCCCTTTAACAAACGAGGGTACCCAGCACTCGCCCCTTGTCAGCCATAACTTACTCCGCCGGTCGTGTGGTCGTAACATTACTTCCACCGCTTTTCCCACTGGCATCGTTACAAACTGACCTAGCTTGAGGAACTGGACGTGGGCGCCATATAAGGGCCGCCGGCCGGCCAGCTGGATATGTACCTCGTCCGGCAACGTCAATGTTCCATGCGATAAGTCCAGCCGTATGCCGGCCGGGACCATAAAGTCCATGCCCAAAATTGCATCCTGCCCAGCCAGCTTGCCTACCCAGGCGGTAAAATAATATACCAAAGACCCAGCTAACGTAATCTTGACTCTTGTCCTTCCTTGGGTCATGTATGAACTTTCTCCAATGCCGATACATTCCTGCCGCTTCGTCTCGTCTATCTCACACCCCACCTTAGGAGCAAAGGTGGTGTCTACGATAGACACTTCCGCGCCAGAGTCGAACAGCATCGTTGCTTTCTGGTTATTGATTTTCCCATCCGCCTTGGCCTGCTTGAACCATTTATCCGGCGAATGATACTTCCAATAACCTCGCGACTCGCCAGGTAACAGGTTCAATTCCATACGCACTTCAGACCGGGAATACTCATCCGTCCGTATACTGCTCACCAGGAAGGGGTCAGCCGTGCCGGCCGGAGACCGGGTGACGTAATCGTCAAACTTACATGTATTGTCGGTTATCCTTTGCTTTGCTTCTTGATTATCCTCTTTACCGACATATGCATAGATACTAACACTAGACCGCTCGGCTCGAACCAGATTCCAACCTTGCGAGCGATCTAGTTTAACATCTTTTCCACTCCGGGGGGCAGCATTCCAGCATGCTTGGTCGGGACGTACCACTTCTTCATCTGGTTGTAGAATTCTTCAATTGGGCACAGTCCCGCCTCATGCACCTCCCCACAAGTCTTACACGTGAACAGGCAGTGTTCCGCCGGGTGTCCCTTCCTCTCGCACTTCTTGCACGTCAGCCGCTTCCAGCAGCTCTGGTCGTCATGCTTG
>MIQA02002351.1:0-13000 GCA_001887855.2 Sclerospora graminicola | reverse complement strand
CGTCCCAGCTTTGCAGGGAACCGACGAGAAACGGCGCCACACATATCAGCAATACCATCAACACCTAAAGCAGAGCCCGGAGAACAAGCGCCTTGTTTCGTAAACACATGCCCAAGCCAAAGCTACCAATCCACAACACCACCGCAGATCCACCGATACATGCCAAGAGGATACCAATCTGACTCAGACTAAATGAAAAGATAAAGACATAGTACATGACCCGAGGGTGGCGAAGTTCACGGATCGCATAGAACAAGCGGCTCATGGGACGAAGGGGGTACATGAGAGTGGCTTCATAGTCGTAAAAGTCGTTCCATGTGACGACTGGGCCCGTTGACTGGCTACTTGGCAGTAGTTTCTCACCTTCTTGGTGCTCTTTTTTTACTGACATGAGCCAAGAAAGCCAATACGTAATATCCACGCGTGTTTTGGATAAATCTAAACCATCCGTGTTGAACAAAAAGGGCGCCAGGAGCCAGCAGGTGCCAAGTAGCCATCTAGCAAAGAAAGCAATGCCATAATATTGGCCCTTAGTTGAGCTATATGCGTCCAAGAGCTCAATGTCTGACGGAATCTGGTCGGGATTCTTATCACAATCACAGCTCGCAGTGGCACAGTACTTTGCCAGTACATTTGTCCCAATGTTAAAGTTCCCATATGTACTAAAGATGATCATGAGACCCATCAACTCAACAGCCTTGCGGTAGTGCGACGCAGCGTATTCCTTGTAAAAATTGACCACTGTTTCACGAACGATCGCAAACCCACGCCCAGTGCCGCGGTACTTCGAGCCACCACGCATGATGGCAATGTCGTAAAAGTGCGACTTATGTAAAATCCCGGACCAAGCGTCACAATGAGCTCCACAAAGTTAACGACAGCTTGGTGCCATCCGTACTCGACAAACAGCTATGCAATCAACGGAATAGTAATCAACATCCCAAACTGGAAAATAAACTGCGTGCTCATCACTTCCGCCAAATCATCTATTGATTCGGTGGTAATGATGGCAGATTCCTCAATCTCTTGGTGCAGTGCAATGTAAACTTTTCCATAAGCGTAGACGAAAACAAAGAACACGACGAGTGCGTTACAGATATAAAAGCCCATGTGACCGTAAAACATAGAGTTTAAGCGGAAAACATCCATGCCAGCACCCATTCGATGCGACTCGCGACTCAGCGAGCTTTCCGCGCATCCGTTCGAGAGCTTGGCTTCAAATGCGTTTATTTGACTTAATGTTACGTCACGACTGCATAAACTCCTGATGCGTCACCTTTTCGCCACGAAGGGCGACATTGTAGCCAGCAAAGACATCTTCTGACAAATTGATCCCTTTGCTGGCCTTTGACACACCACCATTCGACATAATAGACGACTTTTCAAACACATCGGGTGGCCATAATGCATACGACTTTGAAGAGGATTCGTCAGTACACGCTGTGTCAGACTCACAAACACAAGCTCTTGCAACGTCATGAAATGAGCCAGAGACGATGCTCGACCCGTGAAAATGAGTTCCTTCATCCCAATAATCGTGACATTCTGTCCATTCATTGTGGCAGTGGCCTAGAAATTGGGAATCTTGAGTGCTTCTTCGAAGTAATGCTCCTGATTCATATCAATCGTTTGTAGGTACTTGCCACGCGTGAAATGCACTGCAATGTTTTGATTTTCTGGCTTACCCTCTCCAACCATTGGATTACCCGGCAGTTCATAGCGATACACTTCTACAATTTCATCACCATCCGACTTGACTAATACACAGTCAAAACGAGGCTCGGTGCCGCTTTCTGCGGGGGGTCGAATCGTGTCGACGTAACTACACGCCAATTCGGGTACTTGCGCATTAACAAGTCAATATCTGCTGCGGTTGAGAATAGAAACACAATATTGACTATTATCTATATATATAATAAAATACATCCCCCGTCGTCCTTGCATAAAACATCACCACCCGTATAGTGCGCATATAATAAAATACATCCCCCGTCGTCCTTGCATAAAACATCACCACCCGTATAGTGCGCAGGGTGTGTGGGGTATATCTGGGGGTTTGAGAGATGGCTCGGCTGGCTGCCGCCCGGCCATAAACCACCAAACCAAAAAGAAAGCAAAAACAAACGTACGCAAATATTTGTTTCGTTGCATTATGAATGCTAACGAAGGCACAGAAGATGCAAGAACGCGCCGGAACCGCCTTCGGCGGGAACGCTGGGCTGCCCGTTCGTCCGCTCAACGCGACCGGGAAAACGTGTTGCGGAGGGCAAGGGCAGCAGGCAGACATGCAAGAGAAGCAGAGGAGGTATGTGTATGTACTGAGTCATCCAAAGACATTTGCTTCGAGTGCTAACTTCTCCATCTGTTGAAAGGCGGTAGGCGCAGCTGGAGGAGAACGACAACGGACAGCAGCGCACGGAGAGGTGCAGTCTACGCATTGCGAACATTTGAAATTCGTGATACTTC
Source organism: Sclerospora graminicola (assembly GCA_001887855.2). Taxonomy (NCBI): domain Eukaryota; phylum Oomycota; class Peronosporomycetes; order Peronosporales; family Peronosporaceae; genus Sclerospora; species Sclerospora graminicola. Next base: position 10,534 of record MIQA02002351.1, on the reverse strand, counting down.
TACAATTTACCAACTTATATTTTCGTGTGCAGGCTGCCGGCGATGTCAGGACGGAACAAGAAGCAAACCTGGCCGATCGGCAAAACGACGCCGACGAAGTGGTGGGTAGTCCTTGCATAAAACATCACCACCCGTATAGTGCGCAGGGTGTGTGGGGTATATCTGGGGGTTTGAGAGATGGCTCGGCTGGCTGCCGCCCGGCCATAAACCACCAAACCAAAAAGAAAGCAAAAACAAACGTACGAAAATATTTGTTTCGTTGCATTATGAATGCTAATGAAGGCACAGAAGATGCAAGAACGCACCGGAACCGCCTTCGGCGGGAACGCTGGGCTGTCCGTTCGTCCGCTCAACGCGACCGGGAAAACGCGTTGCGGAGGGCAAGGGCAGCAGGCAGACATGCAAGAGAAGCAGAGGAGGTATGTGTATGTACTGAGTCATCCAAAGACATTTGCTTCGAGTGCTAACTTCTCCATCTGTTGAAAGGCGGTAGGCGCAGCTGGGGGAGAACGACAACGGACAGCAGCATCACGGAGAATGGCAGAACCACATTGCCTATGGAGCCAAAGGTGTGTATCCGGGTTATTAACCATACATGTAGGTGTAGAAGTAGTCTGGCTGTGAAAACATGTCTTTTCTTCCTAAATAACATATGCTCGAGCATGTGTAAGACATCGGAAGGTACGTGTCGAAGGCACGGGTCTTTCCTAGTGTTTATTATTTTAAGGGAGACATTATCCCCACCGGAGTTTTTATTATCCCCACCGGAGTTTTTTTTATCCTCGGGATAATATAGATTACAAATAGTGTGGACCACAATTTAATATTTGTCCCTGCTCTGTGAATCATTCTATCAGCTTCTATGCGGTGATACAAAACATAAGGCTGCTTTTTAGACCCCCTGCATTGATTGACTCTTCCCCAAGTACTAGTGAAGCAGCTACACATATGATACATGCTCGTCAAATTTATGTCTTTGTTTAACGGCTTCGTTTCCCACCCTTTCAGAATTCGTCGTAACCTACTGATGAGAAGATGGTAGATACATTCTTCTTTAAAGGCTTCACGATGGTAAATTACCATTGGTAATAATAATAACAACTCCGGTGGGGATAATAACAACTCCGGTGGGGATAATGTCCTCCTATATTAATACATGTATTTCAATTACATTACCTTCAAAACCAAAAATGATAAGTTACCCTATTCTGACATTCGCAAAACATGTGTACCCTCTATTGTCCCTGCAGATTGTACATGTTTGGGGGACCCTCATTTGAACTTTATTCACAAACAGCACCCTATTCTGACGTTTGTGTCCTAGTTTGGCAACAAACCTGAAAAAGTACCCCATTTTGGCAAAAGTCCAAAATTTAAAATTGCTTTTAGTACCCGTAAAATGCATGTCAAAGGCGACACCTATGTTTCCACGGTACTACCAAACCCTGTCAAAACTGCTGTTGTCGCCTATGACAAGCACTCGTAAAAAGTCACAGTGGGCTACCCAAAATTATGTGCAAAATACCAAACTTATGTGTAAAACACTAACCTTTTGTATGCGTGACATGGGGTTCGAAGTGTGTACCAAGTTTATCGACACGTAGAAGCACTGTCTGACCATAGGCTAGCTTAGGTTACCTCCGCGTGTCTCGATATGAGAGGACGCGCAATGGTCTGGATCAGGATGACTCGAACCTAATTTCGGATCACTAGGATTATTCCTAAAATAAGTTAGGGTAATATAGCTTTTACGATTTGCATAAAAGCTGATGTGTAAAGTTTTAGCTCTTAATAGTAGACCCCGCCTATGAGTGGCAGTCGCCTATGACATGCATTTTAGGGTATTTGAAGAAATGCTGAAAGGATTTTTTGGCAACTGTTTAGCTGCATTCAAGTTAAAGTAACTAATATTGAGTCAGGATGGCGAGGTGAAGCCCTCCCTCTGCCTCGAGTCAAGATCGCAATTTTAAACTTGCTTTTGTATTCGAATTGGCAACTTTTTAGCTTAAATTCAAATGGATTTGACGATTGACACGTGGCAAGTCGGTATCCAGCTATACGTATAGTCGCGTTTATGTCAGTCTCGAACTATTAATAACAAGTACTGTACTTTCGTGTATTCGCAAATCTTATGAGGTAGTCAGTCTATTATCACTTACTACTCCTCGGGCCCCATAAATGAAGAAGATGGAGAAGCTGCGATTTCAAGACAGAAATGGCTGGACATCTTTTTGCAAAAGATATCCAGCCATTTCTCTCTTGTTCTTGGGAGTTTTAGTCTTTGCATTTTGGAGCCAGATTCATACTATTGAGAATGAGAAGACAAGGACGCATAGTTTCAAGAACGAAGCTCTAGCACACGCCGAAGCCACAACTACACTGCCACAACTTCGTCCCCAGACACAAAGTGTGAAAAATATGGAAACCAAACAGCCACAAGCCAGCGCCCAATCCCCCATCAAGACAGATAAAGTTTCGGTCGTCCCGCCGCCACTTCGTCCCCAAACGCAAAGTGCGGGAAATTTGAATACCAAACAGCCCCAAGCCAGCGCCCAAACCCCCATCAAGACAGATAAAGTTTCGGTCGTCGCGCCGCAACAATCTGCAAAGAAACCATCTCGACCACCGGTGACCAGCGTTCTCCATCCGATCACCCCGGATCAACCACCACTAAATTCAGAGGTGACGTTCTCGATAAAGTCATCTAGTGATACCTTTAGTGTATACGAAGAATCATTTCCTCAGTATGGCAAACCGGAGCCCGGAAAACATTATCGGGTTGAAAATAGTCGCAAACTCGCCCAAGTGAGCAACCGAGAAGAAAATTCTGTTCTGATCATCTGTGTCTTCAACGATGCTAATTCATGGGGACCCAACCGCACCATCGTCGATTTCTTTGAGCTTGTAAATTCGTTCGACTACCCAAACGAGAAGATATCAATTGCAATGCTTACGTCATCTAACCGTGAGTACGTAAAGGTAAAAGAGCTCTATGAACGCTACATTTACCTCTATCCAAGACTTTCGGTAATTTTCCGCAACGATTTTGCATTAAGTGGTGTCAGTCGCGAAAATCGTCACTCCATCACTTTCCAAGCCAATCGACGACGCATGATCGCTCGATACCGCAACTATGCTCTGATGTTGACCATGGAGACGTGGCATCAGCACGTGGTGTGGCTCGACGCAGACATTAAGACTATTCCGCCGCATTTGCTTTCCAAAATGGTTCAGTCCGGGCTTGATATTTTGACGCCTGCTTGCTTCGCCATCTTCAGAGGACGTTGGCAGATCTATGACCTGAATACATGGGTTGGTCAGCGAACAGTGCGACCACCTAACTACGGCGACAAAGTTTTTTTGCCTCGTCCTTTGAACGTCAACTTTTTAAGTCAAGTAGACCAATCTAAACCTTTTGCACCAATGGATGCAGTTGGAGGTACCATGTTGTACGTACGTGCGGATGTCCACCGGCAGGGCGTCATATTTCCAGTGCATTACGTTATTGGCAGTGAATGGGGTCGGGAAGGTTACGACGGTATCGAATCAGAAGGTCTGTGTTACACTGCACACTTTCTCGGCTTCAAATGCTGGGGTATGGTAAACGAAACCATCGTGCACACCACCGAACCTTGAAGTGAAGGAATATCTACTCAATTAGAATGTTCTAGCCAATTCTGAGATTTCCAGATACGTATGAATATTGTTGCTTGAGCAGTATATATTCTTGAAGTAATCTGACCTGTTCAAACATGAGCTACCTTCGCTCAAATGCAACCACCGTTGATAAGTGTCAACAAAAAAATAATGTGGTCCACAAGATAAACCATCATTCCTCTGTTATGTTGTTTGAACGTAGTCTAAATCGAATGGTTATTTAGCCAAAAAGTCAAAATTATACAAAACCAATAAAAGAAAGGGGGCGTTTATAATCACCCCCAAAACCATAGACTCACCCCCAAATTACAGTAGAACCCATATTAGTTACGAAAAAATGAACAAAAAACACACGAAGGATATAAAAGAACACGTTCCTTGGTTGTGAAACTTCTTGTCGTTTTGCTTATGACCGTCGATACGCATTTCGACTTTAGAGGATCACCTTCCTTTACTTTCGAGTCCTCATAGGCAAGATTTACGCCTCAAAAATAAAGTACCTGTAAATGACTTGGCCTTTTTTCACTTATTACGTCGATATATACTGGTTTTCGCTCTGCTAGCTTAAAGCACGCCCGTTCAGCGATATGAGGTGCGTCATGTTGCGTATACTTCTAATAGATAGCTGAAGCGGTTCAGTCAGAAGAATAGCTACTGCCACTTCAATAGAGTGACCTCACATGATAGCGCACATATCTCCATGGCGCTCACTGTAAGTCAAGGGGCTGTTGCTAGTGTTGGAATTCGCAGGGTCGACAAATTCGTTGAGATTTTTCATCGCCACCGCGACATTGCTTATGAAATATGGTCGCCAGATCTTACGGTAATTGAACTTTGCCCAGAATGGGCAGCATCCCCTGAATACTTAGCTACTCCGTTTCTCCTCCCCTGAATTTGCTGCGTTCTACGATCCATGGTACGACCACACGTTAGCCCGGATTGCTCCGAAGGCAGGCGCCATGATATGGCTAAGGTGGTCTTCTAAAGTCAAAATGCGTATCGACGGTCATAAGCAAAACGACAAGAAGCAAGGAACAAGTTATTTTATACTTTTCCTCTAAAACATCTGGCTGTGTCTTTTGCTCGTTTTTTCGTAGCTAATATGGGTTCTACTGTAATTTGGGGGGTGAGTCTATGGTTTTGGGGGTGATTATAAACGTGCCCTAAAAAAGTATAACTCATGATAATTAACTATAAATGATTTTCACGAACCAAGAATGGAGAAATAATGGATTGTCATTGGTCAGATCCATCATGCATCCTACCTTATCCTTCTCGATCTGTCATCCAGGGGAAATCATTAAACGGTACCCTAAATTAGCCATCAATTACTAATCAGTACCCTGTTCACATAATTATTGCTAATCGGTACCCATACCCGCTCTTTTTGCCATCAGTCTTGCTGATCGGTACCCTGCGAACAACAAATGCTGGTTTCAATAACGGAATGACGCAAATGAGTATTGGTGAAGGCAAATAAATTTATTTGACGCTCATTCTTTTACCTTTGCAGTCGGTTAGCCGGATATGTACATTATGAAAAACAAGAAGTATTTCAGTTACTGAAGTATATGCGCAATCGTTTGGTAGAAAATGAGTTGTATTCTTTCGGTGCCCAAATGCGTTCCATGACCTTACAACGTAATTTTTTCCTTGGGGATATCTAAGATTTCAATGAGGCTATGTACACAGAGATTTGTGTGCAACGCTACCATGACATTGTTTGTACTAATTGCTGCTTTTTTAAGGATGGTTGGACCTTTACTGATTATTGTAACTATCTTTTACGAATCGGTGGCGGAACTACTCAGCCAAAAGTTTGGAGATACGTGTAATATGTGGATAGTGAAACCCAGTCTCATTAAGCATGGAGCCAACAGCAGCTAAATTTTGTTGCTACGAATAAAACAATATGGTGTAGCTGTTACATGGACGATCGATTTTGCTTTGATGTGTCAAGTACGGTAGAAAGGATGATAATCAATCGTTTCAATGCTACTTATCTTGATAATCCAAATTCACCCTAATCCAACCTTGTGTACCCATTGGTATTCGGTGGCTACACCCACTCAGATGGACGCTAGATGTGGAAAATGTTCGGAATCAGGTCAGAGGAGTTGTTTCCTTCAGGACGAGGTTATTCTGTGGTGGGAATCTTCAGCGAGAACAGAACAGGGGTGATACTACGTACAATTACCGTAAAGGACTGGCTGGGATTCTTCGACCGACCGGACCAACCAATAAAACGAGAGATAATTAGTAACTTCGAAAACCACTATATAACCACCATCTTCCACATTAACACAACGTTATCTCCACAAAAAACCTTTCCAGTTATTAAAACGTGTCAAAACACATGGGCGTGAGAGCGAGGGTTGAAACCTTACACAATCCCGTCGAGGGACTTCCGGTAAACCAAAATGCGTCTATGCGCGTCTTAACCGGGAATTTAGTTAAGCTATACAGGGGCTTGAAAAATATATGATTGTTTTTATTATTTTGAAAACATATTGTATTTCTTGGTCTTAATTTATTCATATTATTTATTAAAACACAACCCTGTGCTCTCAATGACAGAGACACCTGGCGGAGCGGCTTTTTGCTTAAGTGGTAAATTCAATTTTGGTTTTTAAAATGCAATATGCAATACCTAAGAGCATCTCCAGTCGTGTGATCTATTCTATTCTATTTTGGAAATATATCCGAGTCATGATTGGTCAATTTAGATTAGCAATAATGCTATAGAGTTTGGTTCCCAGTCATGTGTGCTATTCTATTCTAAAAAATATCAACGCAGCCGTCTAAGAAGACGGAAACGTTCGAAGCCAGCGGTAAAAGTGATGATGACTCGGAAAATGAGCCCAGCGCGTCCGTCATCGCCCAGCTTCAGAGCGTAGATGTGAGACTTCACTGTTACCCTGCATTATCCTCCCGAACATGTCGTCTACAGTGCTGGAGCAGTTACGCACTGAGCAAGAAATGTTTGAGACGTTAGAGCGCGCCATTGTGGCTACACTTGGTAAAAAAACGTGTAATGTACGTCCATTTGGCTGTTATACTAGACAGCGAAATGATCAGCTCATTATGTTCTATCTTAAACTGGATTTTTGACAGCATCGTAATCGGGTACTGCATGGACACAAAATAAGCGAGTTACTGGATCAAGTTACAGAGCACAGCAAACACGTAAAGGAACTTTACGATGACGAAGATGGGTGCGTATCTAACTATGCTGCTTAGTATACTGAAACATCATTGCGGCACTTTTTTAAAATTTTGTAGAATTTATGCGGAAGAAACCGAAAATATGCGTGGACGAGCAGTATTCACGTCATTTTATGAGCAACTAAAGTCTATTCGTGCGTTTCATCGTAAATATCCCAACTCAGTAGTCTCTCACGAGCCAAACTTGGAGGAAGTGCTGCATCCAAACGTTCAATTTTCAGGTGAAGAGCGTTTTGGAAAATATGTAGATTTAAATGAGTTTTATACGCGATCTCTGAACATTTCAGAGCTGAAATTGTGAGTAAAAAGCTCTGAGTGTCAAATTTTTGTTACTATACTGAGTGTGTGGGCGTGTTAGGCAAGCGCGTATAACTCATGAAGCGCTGAGCTCAAGTGCCAAAAATAAAGGCCGAAGACAAGCGATTGGTACTTCGATCGACTATCTGGCATATTTAGCCACTTTTTCTGACTTCTCGGCTATTCCAGCCGACCAGAAGATCCAATCAGCGCCGTATCAGTTGTATCTAAAAGACTTGAAATACTATTTATTGGATTTTTACCGGCGCACGCAGCCTCTTGTGGATTTAGACGACGTGATTGATGAAACATCTGCAAAGCTTGAAAAACAGTGGGCGCTACACCAAGTTGCTGGCTGGTGTCAGAGTAGCGAGGATTGAACGGTAGATAACGATGTAAAACCGGCGCACTATTGCGAATTTTGCAACAAGCAGATCAGCTCGGAGGGCGTGTACAAAAGCCATCTGACAGGAAAAAAGCACAGAAAGTTTGCTGCTGCGGCTGCTGCAAAGGCTTTGAAAGATCTGGAATGGACAAACAGGTAAATTCGTTGCTACTCTCAATGGTCACGTTGGTGCAGTATACCAGGTGTGCTGGTCCAGCGATGCACGGCCGATCGTGACAGCAAACAAAGGCTCGACTGTTAAGGTGTGGGAGCTTAGCGAGCCGAAAAATGCCAAAACAACGTTGTCAGTCCACGCGGACGAGGTCTATGCGCTAGATTGGAGCCCAAATGGTGACATGGTAGCGTCAGGTAGCACATACTTCAAATGTTTGTGTGAAATGTCACAAGGGACGATTTTTGGTGTCTTGGATTTTGTATAGAAATCTACAGTACGCGAATAGATCAGCTGTTCTATTCTGGCTCCGAATAGCACAAGTTTGCGTATTTTTTGGGTTAGAATAGCAATAGCGCAACGACTGGCTACCACAAGTGCGCTATTTGCGATAAATTACCGTTTTTTATGAATAGAATAGCAATAGCACACCGACTGGAGATGCTCTAATGTACCATACACCAACCTATGTGACTAACCTAATACTTCGATCGTGATCATCTTGCAAGATGGTTTTACTGGTACGAACGTAGACCGTTCTTCGTTGATCGTCAACCCGATTCGCTCCACTTATCTTTAACTGATCTTCAACCGATCTGATCTCGACCTGGTACTTCCGGAAACAGAGCTCGAAATCAGTTCCGAAACAGTTCGGAAACAGCTCCTCGGGATGGTTTAAAGCCAATTTCCGGCGCTGAGTTATCACCACCCTTGATTATACTCCACATCATCGATACCTAGAAAATGGTAGGGACCGGCTCGGGTTAACTTAAAACCAGCTCGGGATCATCTCTCTCACTGATGTAATACGACTTCTACCACTGCCATGCGCTAAACCTGGAGAGATCTACTCGAGATCAGTCCTTTCAAAGGTCGTTTTGGGCTGATCCCTTGATGTTGGCCAGGGACGGTTTGTGCTGGTTTTCGTCTCCAGTTTCAACTTACATCGGCTGATATATCCCATACAGGTTTTAATTCTCTTGACCGCTATGTTTTAAGACTGGACCGACGCATTAGATCGATCAGCCAAAATTCCACCATCACATCAATCCGACCACTCGGACCGCAAATAGCTAGTCATACTCCATTCTATCTAATATATCGAGCCACCCGTAAAGCTCATCTTAACCGGTCCGACTTCAAAGTCAGTCTGGTCTATCATGTGGATATCCTTATCCAGTGGTGATACTTGTCTGATCCACTTCGCCAGGGACAGGGTGTGCTAACGGCAACCTTTGTACTTTCTCCACGTTTCCAATAACCCGTTATTACCCACGACATTTCAACGTTAGATCGACATGTCCCACCTATCAACGGTTCTATCCTGCCCATTTATGATGGGTGTCCTTGCGACCACCAATCAGCATCGAGATGTGGGCTGCTCATATCTGTGTTTTTTTTCGATTTGCTTCACCACAGAACCCACGCACTAAAGATGATCGACTAGAATTTGGCGAAACGGATCGTGAAATATTTGAAGGGGACCAAACATATGAAACCTTATATGGAAGGTTCAAGAAGCAACCAAAAAGAGATCAAGATAAAAGGACGACAGAAAATCAACAACAGGTGGAGTGATCGCTTTGGATGATAACATCGTGAATTGAACATGCAAAAAGCAAGGAGGTTTTCCGTTGTCAACGATAGAAACCGAATTTTATGCGGCATCGAAAACTCAAGTTGAGATGCTGGGTTATCGTGAATTGTTGCAAGAAATAGGATTGGCGATCGATAGAACTATGGAGCTACTAATGGATAACAGAGCCCTGAATTTCCATTCTTGGAATTGCCCATGGGCCACCCACAAGGCGGTTGGTTTGAATCACTAATGCCTGCTTAATCCTGAGCCATTAATGATAACCTTTAGAAATAATATGATTTTATTTATTTTTATTTAATTTTAATGTTACTTTTTTTACTCTTTCCCCTATGCCCACCCATTCAGCAGCTATTGGCTGTGACGCCCACCCGAGCCCACTCATGAAAACACAGCACGCCCATTGGCCACCCAAACCCATGGCCAAATGGGCATGGAATGTGCGGTAATGACGTGCGCGCGCCCCATTGAAGGGCTCTGATGGATAACCAAGCTGCAATTCATTTGATCTAAAGCAAGAAGACAGTTCGAAGATAAGACACGTGGATAAAAGACTGAAGTTTATTTCTTCAAAAATCAAGAACAATGATATTCAGGCGAGACATTTTTTGACTAACGATATGCTAGCCGACTTGTTAACCAAGGCGCTACTACATCCAAGATTGCAAGATTTACGACTAGCGTTCGGTTTGGAGTAAGGGCGATGATACTATAAATCGGGTCTCTTTTTCCTCGTACTTATTTCTGCTATCGACGTATGCATAAATTCTAAACTTAGATCGCTCAGCTCGAAACAGATTCTGACCAGGCGAGCGATCTGATTTAACATCTTTTCGACGTCAGGTGGAAGCATGCTTGGCACGTACCAATGGTGCATCTGGTTGAAAAACTCTTCAATCGGGTACGGACCAGCATCATGAATCTTTCCACAAGTCTTACACACGAATAAGCAATGAACGGAAGGATGACTCTCCGGTCACACTTTTCGCACGTCATTCGTTTCTAACAAACGCGATCAATATGCTTGGTTGACCCGCAAAATGGACACATTTTCTGCGAGGTCGGTCCGAGTCGGGCTGGTTTTCCGTCCATCTGTTCCAGTAACCGTTGACCTCGGACGGATACAGTTTCAGTCGTAAAAATTTGACGATACAGATCTTTGTCAGAGCCTATGCTTGACCCTCCGCTTTCTTCTCCAGAT